>MU228390.1:984060-1019063 GCA_018584345.1 Thuja plicata | reverse complement strand
CCTTTGAGGACAACCATTTAAATGGTCCCCCCATTTGAAACCATTTGAGGGATCAAACTCAACCAAGGATTAACCCATGGTTAATTCACTCTACCCCCTACCCTTGGGAATTTGCTATAAATACAAGTCATTTTATATGCATTTCATATCCTAGAAATTCAAGTGCAAAGCATCCTCATTATAGGAAATTTATGAGCAATTGAGAGCATATGAGAGAAATTGAGAAGTATTTTTGAGCATTTGTAGAAGCAATTGTTGCATTGAGGAGCATATCATGAGCATTTTGAATTAGAATTTCATATCATCTTGAGAATTTGAGCTAGATCTTGCATTTTATCTTTAAATTTCTCATTCTAGGATTGTCCGAGAGAGAGATTAAGGCTGAGAGCTCTCTTAACAAAGCTTAGATAGGGAACCATGAGATGTCATAGATTTAATTACAATTCTTAGTTTAAGTTGTCATTTTATTTCCATAGAATTTTAGTTTAGAGTCCTAATTTCATGAAGGTATAATTTCTCACACACGCCTTTTTCATTCACTATCAATCATCCCTGCATAGAAACCAAGAAAAATAGACAAAAATGTGGCTTTTGAGTCAATTGATGTACTGTTTGTTCAATTGTGGCAAACTTTGGTCAATTGCAGTAGAAAATTGGCGATCGCAGCAAATAACTTTTCTTTGTAGAAGGATGCTTTCGATTGCGGCAGGGATCGGTCAATTGCAGTACATTACAGGAAATTGTGACAAATTATATCCAACTACAGTCAAATACAATCACTTGTGGAAAAATACCATAAGACAGAATAGACAGAAGATGAAAGAATAGTGATGCAAAAGCCTGTAATCAATTGTAGTATTAAACCAGTCAATTGTGGCACAATTTAGTCACTTGCGGCAAAATAGCAGCGATTGTGAAATAGCACAGATATTGAGAAAAAGATGAATCTTTTGGTCTGCAACCATACGGTCATGGATGATTGATTATGTATGTCGTATGCAAGAGATATTTGAGTTATTTGCTTCACGTCAGCTTCACCAAAATGTACGCCTCCTTTCCTGATTCGTGGTTCCCAAGCTTTCCAAAGGCAAGGATTAGTAGCAATATTTTGCAATGATATAAACCAAATACACAAAGTTACCAATAATGAATAACTTGAAATGTAACCAATAAAATGTACAAGAAAAAAAAGGAAAACAAATGAATGCAAACCCCAAAGTGCTTGAAGCTTTTATTGTCTCTCTCTACTCCTTCTGAAATGTTGTTTTTGATGCTCAGTATTGGTGTGCGTAGCATCTATGACTTGAGAAGTGTCAAGAATTTAATACTTGAAATGTGTGTGTGATCGCAAGATGGCTTGAATTCTAGAACCAAACTAACAGAGTAATGGAGCACAAGAGATTAAAATCCTGGATCCTTCAAATGGCTATGAAGGGTTTATTATCTAGGAATTGGGGATGAAATGAACGATTGAGATCAATCCCACAGACAGGGAGATGAATGGTTGAGATCAAAGGGAAATGGAGAAGCCATCAGTAAACTCCACCTCTTCAATTGGTAAAGAGGAGATAGAGTTTGGTTGATTGAAGAGCTAATTGTGAGTTACCTTTTAGAACTGAAGAGGTGGGTGGAGTTACCCATGTAAACTGGAGAGATGGGTGGAGTAACCCATGTGATCTGATTGGAGTTATCTCTTTGAAGATAAATGAATATTTAATTCATTTATTTAATTAAAGTTTTCAACATGTGAGATAATTGAATTCCTTTTTATTTAGAATTGCTTTATTGAATGAAATTAAATTTATTTAATTGAAATTAATTTAATTGGAATAATTTAATTAGTAAGTTTAAATATTTCAATTTAAACATAGGAAATTGAATTTAATTAATTAATTAATGGTAAGTAATCAATTAAGGTTAATTAATTAAATAAAATTAATTATTTAATTAATTTTGGGAACTTGATTAGATGATTTGGGGAATAAATTTAGAGGAAAATAGATGATTAATTAATGATTAAAAAACCATTAATTAATAGATGAAAATTAGTGTTTTTAATGTCAAGTCGCAAGCCTATCCATTTTCGGGTGTCTACAGGTATCAAGGAAACTTTATTTTAGGAATAAGATCAAAGGAAATTTTAAATTATTTGTCCTCCTTGCCTCTTCTAGAGCTAACCAAACCTCAGACCCTAAGAACTCCCTACATTTTTGGAAGAGAAGGGAAATTAGTCCATCAGGATCTGGGGATTTTTTGGGGACTTAGAGAATACTACAACCTTAAATTATTTAAGAGAAAATGGTTTAATAAGGTCTAAGTTATATTGGATAGACACATATGAAGGGATTTTGCCTAAAAGACCTCAACAATCATCAACATCTGATTTTATTTCAACTTGAGGAGCTGCAAGGAGAATGGAGAAAACTAAATTGCCTTATCATGGATTATTTTATTTTCTACAAGGAGAACCATTGAAGAATCCTTAGTTTGAAAGATAAAGTTAGAAAAAGATCTCTTTTTGGTTGAGGTGTGGAAGAATTTGGTGATTCTATCCTCATATTTAAACCAAATTCCTCTATATTTTTTCACTAAAATATATCTTTTTTAGTGACGACCTCTTCATATACTTTATGAACTTATTTTTGTTCTTGGTAAGAAATTGAATTAATACCATTATGAACTATACTATTATGAACTATCTCTGCATCAATATTGGATTTTTGATCTTCAAGATCAACCTTAGAAGAGAGAATGATTTTGAAAGCTTGTTTATTTCATTATTTTATGTGATTTTTCATAAACTAAAGTTCCTTGCAGAGCTTGTACATTCTATATCACTAGATGAAAAGGGTGTTTTTGACCAAATTTTTAGGAGAGGGAGAAAGGATGGATCCATAAACCACATCTTCTCAAACTTGAAGGAGGGCTTATGTTTTTGTTGAGCCATACCATAGCCTAGATCAATTTGTAGTGAGAAGTGGTCTTAGCCAAAAAGAGGTAGAATTTCTAATTTATAATAGCCATGATGAGAGATCTAAGTTGGATTAATGAAAAATCTATCCAATCTCTTGATATATGAAGGAAATTTGTCCTTTTATTTGTCCATGTGAATTTCCCACTAGATATAATATAGACCTTGAGGCCATTGTTGGATACAAAATCATTAAAGTCTTGTAACATCTTTAGAAGAGGAACTATTCTACCTACTTTGTCTTGTAGAGATAGAGTAGAATTGAAATCACCTCCAATAATGATTAGGTCATTCAGAATGTTTGCACATGAAAATACTAAGGAATCCTTGAGGATTTTCTTTCCAATTTTTTAGTTTTTCCCATACACATTGAACAATTGAAAGCATGTGTTAAAATTTTTAACTTGAATTTGAATGTGTTAAATGTTAAAATATTTAAATTGAATTCCAATACATTACGTAACTCTTTTTTGGGTCTAACAATAGAGAAAACTAGAGGGGGGAGCTCAATATTTTCAATAGGCCTCGTGTCATGAAGATAGAAAAACCAATATGGTTTGCAAGGGTTTTAGTCACTTCAATGTATTCTAATGGGAGAGATAGAAGGTGTTACTCCAATTGCACATTGAATTTGTCATTAGTTATGAAGCATGCATAATGGATAGTCGATAACAGAGTCAACATAGGATAGTTGGTATATATCACCGAAGTGCAGATTTAAGCAAGAGCACTGATCACGCCCAGAGTTAACCGAGTACAGTGATATCTGAGTAAACAAACTATACCAAGCAAAATACAACATCGAGCTACAAAGAATAACCAAATACCAGTATAAACAAGATACACAGTCTACACCAAACACTAAGAGAGAGCATTAACTGAGTGGAACAGAGGCCACATAAAAGTTTGTTTTGGCACATTATTCTATGTAACAACTTTTGAGCCAACCTAGATAATAGTTTATATGATTAAAGAGAACATTAATTCTAGATTTACAGCATTAATTTTTTATGTCTCCTATGTGTAGATGATCAAGGTAAACTATGTACACCATTGATCTTAGGATAGGGATGTAATTGTGAAACCCTAATTAGGTCACATTAGTTTACATTAATGATGCAAACTAAATTTTATGACCTCTATCCCATATAATTCTATGAATAAACACCTTTGAGGCATTTTTAGGCACTTTTCACACCTTGCCTAGGTCTAGAACATTTTTAGACCATATTTCTCACTTTAGGCCTAAATTAAGGATTAACAACTTAGAAAGAAACCTAAACTAAACTAGATTGGATTGAGTACTAACTAATAATCCATCTAGTCACACACATTGAAAGACCTTCTAAGGTCAAAATGTAAAGTAATTGACTTGGCTAGAGTTAGTTACAAGCCAAAATTGGACTAAGACTTTAGGGAGATCCTAGGTGGTCCTACACCATCCTCCCCAAATGAAAAGACTACAATCCACCCTTGGATTGATTAATTTGGGATCGATGTCCAACTTTTTGAAATCTGTCTCCTTAACCCAAGTTGCATCTACATCAATTTTTCCATGCCAATTCACCAAGTTTTCTTTGTATTCCTTCTTTCTTGTCTTCTTGTAGACAATGGAATCCAATATGTGTTCTACCTTCTTGATTGGTACAGATGGAAAATTGAGCTCCTCCACCTTTTGTATGACCTCAGTCAAACTCTAATCTGGATTTGGTATTGGCCCTTTATACAATACTAAGTCTTCTACATTAAACACTGGAGATAAACTCATATCCTCTGGAAGTTCCACTTTGCATGCATTTGTGTCATATTTGGCCAGTATGGTGCATGGACCAGTTCTTCTCATCTAAATCTTATGTGGCACTCCTTTCAAAAACCTTTCCTTCTTTAGATGGACCATCACCAAATCCCAAACTTGGAATTGGACATCACTCTTTCTCTCATCCACCTTACTCTTAATCTTCTCTGTATTTTCAGGCAATGTTTTCCTCACCTTCTCATGGACCTCTTGCATAGATTGTGCAAATTATTTAGCATATCTAGTTCCCTCTGCTCCATCCTTCATATCTCTGAGCTCAAATATGTCTCTAGGGTGAAGACCATAGACTATCTCAAAAGGAATCTTACCATTATTCATATTCATAGTGTCATTATAAGCATACTCTACTTTCCCAATGAGTTGGTCCCAAACTTGACCATACTCCTTAGTTAAACATCTTAGGAGGTTACCAAGACTCTTATTTACTACCTCAATTTAGCCATCAGTTTGAGGATGGTAAGCAAATCCAAAAGATAAGTTGTTCCCTAGCTTCTACCATAGAGTCTTCCAAAAATGATTCATGAATTTTGTATCTCTATCTAATACTATGCTCAATGGTAAGCCATGTATTATGACTACCTCCTTGAAGAATAGGTGAGCTTTCTAACTATCATCATGGATTGTATTATAGGGTACAAAGTGTGCCATCTTACTGAGTCTATCCACAATAACATAAATTCTATTAATTCCATGTTTTTTCTTCGGAAATCCCACCGCAAAATCCATGCTCAAACAGTCCCATGGTCTGGTTGGAATGGGGAGAGGCTGGTAAAGGCTTGCATTAGAAGATATACCTTTTTCCTTTTGACAGCTAACACAACTTTCTACATACTTCTTAATGTTCAAATTCATCTTGGGCCAAAAATAGAATCTTTGAACTAATTCTTGGGTCTTATTGACACCAAAATTTCCACTAAGTGCACCATTGTACTTCTCTTGAATCAAATTTTCTCTTATAGACCCTCTAGGAACACACAATTGACTTCCTTTAAACAAAAGATCACTCTACAAAGTATATTCTGATAATTCACTATGAAAATGATTCTTATGTTCTTGACATACCTTTTAGATGTTTACAAAGTATCCATCTTCTACATATAGATCTTTGAAGCTCTCAATTCCCATGCTCTGCAAGTGTATCTCTTGTACTTTCAAAGCTATTCTACTTAAGACATCTGCTACCTTATTATTTAATCCCTTCTTGTGCTTAATTTTGAAGGTGTAGGCCTGTAGGTATTCCAACCACTTCATGTGCTTATGACTGAGATTATCTTGTGAATTCAAGAAACTTAGTGCTTGGTTGTCTGAAAAGACTACAAAATCCTTTGGAAGAAAGTAGTGCCTCCACTTCATCAAGGCTTGGACTAGAGAATACATCTCTAATTCATAAGAAGAGTACTTCTTCTTAGCTTCACTTAGTTTTTCAGAGTGTAAAGCCACTCGTCTTCCCTCATGACACAAGATAGAACCAATAGCTACATTGCTAGCATCACATTCCACTGTGAATAGCTTCTCAAATATTGGAAAAATCAAGATTAGTTGAGTAGAAATATTCTTCTTTAATAACTCAAACCCATAGTTATCTTTTTCATTCCATACAAACTTAGGTTCCATCCCACCTTTGATATTATCAAGCATAGGAGCACAAATTGCACCTCAGTTGTTGTCATTGGATTAGGCCAATTGATAATGGCTTCCACCTTGATATGATCCATCTTTAGATTTACTTGAGATAGTACAAACCCAAGGTACACTAGCTCTTGTTTCATGAATTCACATTTCTCCAAGTTGATCATCAACTTCTCTTCATGCAGCTTCTTGAAAACTATTTGCAGATGTTTGGGGTGTTCTTCCCTTGTCTTAATATAGATGAGTATATCAGCCAAGTACACTACCACAAATTTTCCTATGTAGTCCTTAATATATTCATTCATGAGTCTCATGAATTTGGATGGGGCATTAGATAACCCAAATTTCATTACAAGCCACTCATACAGTCCTTCTGTGATCTTGAAGGTTGTTTTCCATTCATCTCCCTTGTTGACTCTTATTTGATGGTATCCACTCTTCAAGTCAATATTTATGAAAAATTTGGCTTCACCTAGACAGTCCATTAGGTCTTCTATCCTAGGGATAGGGATCCTATACCTAATGGTTATTCTATTTATTGCTCTAGAGTTGGTACATAGTCTCTAAGTTCCTCCATTTTTAGGGGCTAAGACAATGGGTACGAAACAAGGGCTAATACTTTTCCTAATAAGACCTTGGCTTAGGAGTTCTTGGATCTGTCTAGCTATTTCCTCATTTTTTTGAGGAGTCATTTTATAAGTTTCCTTATTGGGAGGGTAGCTCCTATAATGAACTCTATTTTGTGGCTTACAGTCCTCTTAGGGGGTAGGGTTGATGGTTGTCCATCACTAACAATGCCTTCATACTCCTGCAGCATCGCCTGCACTTCCTTTGGCAATTTTGTCTTCTTGACTATCTTATCTGCAACTTCTTTGTTTGATTTCAACACAAGTGCAAAAAAAACTCCCTCTCCTTCTTCTAAGGATTTTAGGAAATCTTTCTCACTAATCATGAGAACATTGGTTCTAGATTATTTCATTTCTCCATCATCCAACAATGACTATATTTTGAATGTCACATTGTCCTTCTTGAAAGAATATGAATTCTTTGCTCCATCATGCATGGCTTGTTGGTCAAATTTCCATGGTCTACCTAGGATTAGGTGACATTCATCCATAGGAAGCACATCACATAATAATTTTTCCTTATACCTCTCGATTGAAAACTCCACCCAAGATTGTTCATTGACAAGGAATTGTTGTCCTTTGTTTAACCAAGTGACTTTATAAGGATTTGTGTTGGGTATCCTTTTCATTTTCAACTTACTAACAACCTCCTCTAACACAATATTTTCAGTAGACCCTCATTCTATAATGACTCTACAAAATTTTCCCATCAACTTTCATTTCACTCTAAACAGTGATCTCCTTTGACTAGGCTCCTCTTTTACTGGCTCCTTAATCAGAGTTCTCCTCATCATTATATTTTCACCCTCTTCTAATTCTAATGGTACTTCAAGATGTTTACCTCCACCACTAGTGTCTTCTTGAACATAATTTACCCTTTTATCACTTCCTTGGGAAGTAGTGTCATTCTCTGGACACCTATATGTAGGATGCCCCATCTGGTTCCAATGGTAACATTTCATGTTGGCAAAGTAGTTACCTCTAGCTTGACTACTGCCTCTTCCTTTATTATTAGAGTTCCTTACTCTATTTTAATTACTCCTATTGGAGCTTCCCTCTTATTTTTTAGTAATCTTAGTCTCTCCTTAACTTTTTGGTTCAAAATTTCTTCCACCATATCCACCTCTTTGTCCTCTATTGTCTCTTCCTCTACCTCTTCCTCTGGTAGTGCTAGATTCTTGTTTCTTTCTCAGCTTCTCTTCAACCTTGATAGGAATTATTTTCTCACACTTTTGAATGGTTTCTAGATTCAAGAGACTCGTCTCATCTTGTATGGTCCATTTAAGACCATTAAGGTATCTTTCTACCTTCACTTTCTCATCTTCTGCAACTCTAGACCTCATGCAAAGCCTCTGAAATTCTTCAGTATAGGATTTTACATCTAGGTCCTTCTATCTTAAACTTTGTCTTCTTTTATGTAGTTTGATTTCATAATCCTTGGGGATATAAGCATCTCTTATTTTTGCAAACATAGCTCTCCATGTGGCAAGGGCTTCTTTTCTTCCTTCTCTCTCTCATCTTGGATGAATTTCCACCAAGTGAGTGCAGACCCTCTTAGTATGGCTTTATCAACTTTCACCTTTTGAGCCTCAGTGATTCCATCACACTCAAAATGGTTTTCTAATCCTTCTATCCAATCTAGGACTATCTTTGGTTCCATCTTTCCAGTAGAGATAGGAACTCCTTCTTGTTCTTTACCACTCATAGCCTTTAATTCTTTCAAGAATGGTTCCTCATTAAGGACAAGGTCAGCTTCAAGTATTTCATCATCTATGGAAATCTCCTTGCCTTTCCTAAACCTTATCCTTTACTTCTTCTGCTTTCACATCAAATTCATCTACCTTTTTCTCTAATTGATCCAATCTGTCTCTGAGCATCCTATTAGCCACTTCCTTCTCATCTACCTTCTTGGAAAACTCTACATTGGTCACTATTGTAGACTCTCCTACTGACTCTTATGGTTGGAACATTAACCACAAGCCTGATCAAATAATCTCTGATACCAATCTGATGGAAGTACTCCAAGGTGTGCTCACAAAAACTCACTAAGGACTCCACTTGTACTAATATTCTTAGGATCCCAGTCTCTCTCCTAGTACCACAATAGTCTCAAGTATCCAAGCCTAATACTATCCTAACTCCTCTCCAAGAGATAGCCTTCTTGTGTTTAACCTTGAAGGACAACTACCAATAGTTTTGTCTCAATGCTTCTCTCTAGATTGAAGGATTCTAGGAAAAAATCCTTCATACCAAATTCACCAATGCTACAAGGGTCATATCCACCATTAAACCACTCCTTTTGTATCTTTCCAACTCCATTTGAATGGTTCTTCAATCCCTAATCAGTCTAGTTCCAAATGAACTCTCTATTTGGTCCTATTAGGCCTAATTGTCCAATTATCTCTATCTAGAGGGTTTTTCTAGATTCTTTCAAAAAAATTGCAAATAACCCCAAAAACAAACCTAGGATCCTGATACCCCTTCTGAAGACCTAAAATATTTTCAATTTCTTGGGTTCCTAAGTCATCTTTACACTAGTGTCCTAAAATGTAGGGCAAATAGGGTTATTTTGGCTCTTCACAAGTAGACTACTGATTTCTACCTAGAAATCCATCTAAATGGATTGGAAAAGACCTTATCTCACAACTAGGGATCTATAGGTCCCTAAAGCTTCAGAAACCACACTTTGTTTATATCTCTCACACACACCCTTGCTTTTGCATTCAAACTTTTCTCTCTAATGCACCAAACCGGATAGTCATTTCTCGCCTAAGGCATGGATTTAAAATTAGCTAAATGGTTCTCCATGCCTCCTAATTGAGTATGTAAATTTTACAAAGGCTCCCCTACTATATGCATCCACCCTTTGAATTTTTCCAAGGTTGGATTCTATGGGGGAGCCATGAAACTAAAAATCACCTAGACTGTACCAGCAACCACACTAATTCCTAAACAATTTACTAAGTATAACAAATAAACTCAAAAAAACTTGATCACTAAATGGAAAATTACTATATATACTCCTACTACATGGATCCAACACTGTATCAATATTTTCAATCCACAAAAATACTTCTACCATCCAAGAAAGTTGACTGTTACAGAAAACCAGAACACTCTTTTCTATTCACTTTCAAAAACTTACAATACATTCTCCATAACTCAGGAAATAAGCCACAATGTGTCTATAGATGCATCCTCCATGTTTTTAGGCCACTAGAATTCATTTCCCCTCCCTACTTTTAAGGGAATCAAAATTTGTCAATGTTGCATGCAACATTTGAAAAATTGCAAATGTTGTCATGACAACATTTTAGCATCTTTTGCGTCAATGATGCAAACTAACTTTTATGACCTGTATCCCATATCATTTGATGAATAAACACTTTTGAGTCATTTTTAGGACCTTTTCACACCTTTCCTAAGTGTAGAGCATTTTTAGACCATATTTCCCACTTTAGGCCTAAACTAAGGATTAACAACTTTGAAATCAACCTAAACTAAACTGGATTAGATTGAGTACTAACTACTAATCCATCTAGTCACACACATTGCAAGACCTTCTAAGGTCAAAATGTAAAGTCATTGGCTTGGCTAGAGTCAGTTACAAGCCAAAATTGGACTAAGACTTAAGGGAGAGCCTAGGTGCTCCTACACCAACTTCGTTGTCGTGAGATTGATTATCATGAAGAAGAGATTCATGACTCATTTGACACATCTAGATTTGAATATTGTAGCATGTCTAATGAATCTAAAGGAATCATATCAAAGCTATCTGAGAATAATCAGCATCTTACTGATCATGTAAAAGCACTACAGATCAATCAAGACACACAAATGGTCAGAATGGTTGAAGTCTTGAATGAAGCTAAGTAAGATGAGAATGAAAAGGATATGGTTGTTAATGACAGAAGACAATTGACTAAAAAAAAACAAGAAAAAAAATCTAAGATCTTGATTCTTAGACAACATTACTTTGAGGTTACGAATCAAGTTGTGTCTATGAGTCATGAGGCCAACCAAGTGAATACTAAGCTTGCAAAAAGAATAGATGATATTGGTGTATTGAAATAAGAAAATGAGAAACTAAGAAATGAAGTGAAGATTTTACAACAACATAATGAATTGATTAAGAGATCTAAAGATAGTACTAAGAGAATGGATGAATTTCTGAACTATAAAAAAAGTTGAATAACAATACCAGATTAGGGTATACCGAGCAAGGAGAATCATCAAATCAAGCTAAACAAAGGAATGTCTACTCAAATCATAAATTTAAAAATCCCTCTTTCCATCACTATGGAAAACCAGGACACACATCAAATGTTTGTGGGAGCAAAGCAAAAGGTATTCCTAGAAACCCTCCTAAATTTAATGGTATTTTCTATAACTATAATAATCATGGACATAAATCACATGAGTGTATATCCAAGTTGAACAAACCACAAAATAAACCATACATGGATAAATACTATCAAAATTATAATATGAATGGTCATACAACTCAAGCATGCAGAAAGAACACAAAGAAAATCTAGAATCCTAAAGGATGAGAAATGGTAAATCAACTGAGAAGACAAGGCAATGCTTATGCATGGGATTATAATACTTGGAGAAGTTGTGAATCATGTGGTAAATATGGACATATAGTAGTAAATTGTATGAGACTATGGTGAAGAAAATCTAGGAATTGGTCAAACTCTGGAATGGCATGTACTCACTGTCAGAAAGTCAGTCACTTTAGCAGAGATTGTGCAGACTGAATAAACACTTATGGGAATGGAAATACAATTGATGAAATTGTGAGGATCAAAAATCAAATGTGGAGAAGAGAATCAAATTATAATGCAAGACCAAGCACAATAGTCGGTGACACCTCATCCAATGGGTTAGGTAGCTCCACCATCTCCAACTGAGAAATATAAGCAGGTATGGAACTATGTTTTGTAATGCTATATCTTACATTAGTTCCTGTATTTTTTGTACATATGCCATATTAGCATGAATAAAGATGCATTGTAGCATTACATATTTTATTACTATGATCTAGTCTATTCGGTTAATATGTACCAAGGTAAAACTGTCAGTTAGTGAAAATGTGAAGAGATTACTGAGTTTCCATGGTAACCGAGTATATGGTATACTCATCAAGATAAAGCACTGATAGTATTAACCAAGCATGACTTTTGTTCACTGAGTGGTTTGTGAAGCTAATTTAATGCAGTGCCCCAAGTCACTTGCTATAAATTTAGTCAATGTGAGCTTATTTGTTCACAATGCGATCATGGAGAAGAATAGAGAATAGAGAGCCAAGTTGCAGAGGAAGATTTTTTAGCATTCTATAGAGATCTAAGTGTATTTTTTAGCATACAGAGGTTAGTTTCTATGAATTTTACCCTCACCAAGTTATTCGAGCATATTTTAAAGAAGCCCTAAATACATAATCATGGCATCTTTATCACGAACAATGAAAGATAAGCTAGCTAAGGATAAAAAGGTTTTATTAGTGAAGAACTCCACCTGCATGGAACCAAACTACAAGATCCATCCACAAGTTGTAGCACAACTAGATAATCAAGGAGAATTTTCATCTATCCTGCCTAGGTTTTTTCTAGTGCAAGATGTGTGTGCATACATACATTGCAAGATTGGTGAAATTGGAGATTTTGAGCTTATGTCCACATACCAATCATTGTGCATAGATGGAAAACTTAAGGAAGATCACAAACACTTAGAGGTTAAAGGGTTAACTCATGCCCTAAATTTTCCAAAGGTCTTTCATAATGAATGGATCTGCATTGTACTAAGAAGGGTACACAAAGGAAAGATATTGTTGGATGAGCCTAAAAAGATAACCAGGGATGTCATTCATGTAGTAATAGGGTATCCCATATCTGACAAAGAAAAAGCCCTAAGACACCTACCCAGAATCAAGGTTGAAAATATAATATTAGCTGAGTGGGACGGTAGAGGTTTGAAGGTCAACTACATCAATGATCCTAAACTGAGATTCAGTTCTTATGCCATTTGGTATAAGATATTCCAGTCCAGTGAACCGAATAGTATACCATGTTGAGTTGTTGATATAGCTTACAAGATAGTTAAGAAAGGTCTTCAACTTGATCTTTCTAAGCCGTTGCAGAAGCAATTAGAAGAAAACATGATAACCATTAGGTCAGAAAATTCAAATACATGTAATTTTGGATCATTACTACTTTGTATATTCTTCTACATGCAAAATTTCTTTCCATCAATCGGTAAAGTTAAGTGAAAGACTGATAGACTAGTAACACTACAAATTGATGAAATTATTACAAGTCTAGGGAAGAAATTTGAACCTATAATGAATGAATATTTTGCTAAGTCCAAAACTATAATGGAAAAGAGATCTAGGATTCCACTACAACTAGTAGAAAAATACAAAGACAATATATGTTTTGTAGTAGACACAGATACAACTTTAATCAAAGTAGCAGATCTGAGGACAGCATGGCTACCTCCAATGGATTATTAATTGGATATTGATGTTGCTTCAAAGGCTATTGATAATTTTCTAAATGAGCCTATTAAAAAATTGGCCATGAGATTTGGCACCTATGATGAGGCAAAGACCCATATACAGATTACTTTACAGGTTTAACAGTTGGGTCAGAAAAAGACTAAGATTGTAAAAACATTGAAGAGAAAACTTGTTATCATCGATGAGGAATTGGATAAGTCTAAAGATGAAATTGAGTAGAAGACCTTAGTTAGTCAAGAATCATAACTAGATCATGATAATGAGGACACCGAGTTAGATGTCACACCAGTTAAGGTGCCTAAGGCCAAAAAGAGAAAAACCATAAAGATTGAATCTCCATCAAAGAACAGCTCACAATCGGTGACTAAGGATTCACCACCTTTGAAGAAAGGTATTAAAAAGATCACAAGACCCTCACCTAAATTCACATACCAAATGAGGAAATGGAAGGGCATAACCAAGAATCATGCACTGAGATAGAGAAAGAGGAGATATGTGCGAAAAAAAGATGACAAGGATGATTCTGATGACAATCCAAAAAAATTCAAGGTTGTACAAAATAAGCCATCATGGAAAATTGATGAGATTGTAGAGGCAATCAAGACAATCGAATAGTTAGCACATCAAAAGATACAAGCATATTCTAATCTAACAACTAAGCACAAGGATAAAATCAAAGAATCAATCATAGGTATGATGATTAATTTCAAACAAGTTCTAGTTGAATTTGATACTTCTATACCATCTGATTTATATGATAAAATATCATCAAGATGGTCATATGCACTACAAACCAAGAAACAAATGAGAGGGTTAGCTCTCAATCTTATTAAAATAGATTATACAGTTGAGCACATAGGCAATCTGATGAAGCAGTATGCCAAGGAATTTCCTAAGAAGGCAAGGATATTGAATATATTGCAAGGAAACTTGAAGGAAGTGGATATTGAGAGTACTCAAATATGGAACAAATTGTTGAATCCACCTAAGGTTATCCAGGATACCGAGGAAGTAACTTATTTTGCATCTACTGGACCGAGTATAGAACCCATAATAGTTGATGATGTAGCAGTTGATAATGTGTTAGACGGTATTCCTAAACTCTTGACTAATTTAGTCACCCAGATATCACAATAACTGATGTAGCTGAAGGAGATCTAGATGATAAGGCCAAGGAAGATGAATCTATTAGAGCAACCAAGACTATTAATGAGAAAGACACATCACAGGTTGCCCAAGCTACTAAACTAGTTTAGTTACCTACTTTGGTCAAAGCAATTGAAATTGAGACCGGAGCACAGAAAAAGGCACCTGAGAAAATCAAAAACATAAATGAAGATAAGGGTGAAGATCATGGAAAAGAGACCAATCATAGTGGTGGAACTACACAAGGTGATGCACAACAAGAGACCACTAATGTTGAATAAGATAAAGGTGAAGGTACCACAAAGAATCCTAAAAAGATAGTAAATACATCTACTACAGACACAAGGTCAGTTACCGAGGCACCTAAACAAGTTTTCACATCGTGCACCAATCAATCAAAGTCAAAAACTGAGAAGAAGAAAAACCAAGGACCCCGTTGAAATTTGCACTTGAAAAGATGCACAGGACAAGCTAAGACAAGAAGCAAAGAGTGCACAAGTGTTAGAGAAGGAAAAGGAGATCATAAGGCAAGTTGTACCAGATATAAACATTGATGAATGAGCCCCCATACTCGAACAACTTGAACTGCTCACTGAGGCCATTGATAAACCTAACATTGATGCTGAGTAGAGATTAGAAGAAAGAGCAGAGAAGAAGATCCAATATAAAGTTACCAAGAAGATCAGCCAATAAGTGGCAATATATAAGGTAACTCTATCTAAATTTGTAAGTGGTTTAGAAACTATTATATCTGAAGCCATTACTATTCTACAGCAGTTATGCACATTAGATCACTTCACTACTGAGATTAGTGAGAATCTAAAGAAAATAGACCAAGATCTAAAGAATAGCACATAGAGTCTATCAACTGAGCAACATGCATTGAAGATGCATTATATGAAGGTACTTCAAAACCAGCAGTTGAGATAGGACTTGAAGAAAGAAGAGGAAAAAATTAGAGAGCAAGTAACCGATCTCTAAGTGACGTTACTACCGCATTTAGCTATGATGCAGAAACATGTGACAATGGAAAAGAACTTGATTACCACCCCAGATTTATCAGTAACAATAAACATCTATGATATGCATGCCCAGCTAAATCTAGAGATGCTCACCCTCGAGCACTTAAAGGAGGAATGGGAGAAGTTATTGGAAACTCTCAAGAATGCCCATCCCAATATTTTTTGACAAACTGTAAGTTATACATCTTTTGTCATTTTTTTCAAAAAAGGGAGAATTATATATATATATATATATATATGTATACTAAAGGGGGATACTATAATCAGAATGTTCATATACATTTATCAAGTATATACAAAGGGGGAGCATGTACAAAGGAGGAGTCATCATGTATACTATTATGCACAGTACTAAGTTTTTGATACTAATGCCAAAGGGGAGAATGTTACTCCAATTTCACATTGAAGTTGTCATGAGTTATCAAGCATGCATAATGGGTAGTCGGTAACAGAGTCAACACATGATAGTCGGTATATATCACCAAAGTGCAGAGTTAACCAAGAGCACTGATCATGCCCAGAGTTAACCGAGTACAGTGATATCCGAGTAAATAGACTATACCAAGAAGAAGACAATACCAAGCTACAAAGCATAACCGAACACTAGTATAATTGAGATACATAGTCTACACTAAGAACCAAGAGAGAGCATTAACCAAGTGGAACAGAGGCCACATAAAAAAAAAATTTGGCACATTATTCTATGTAATAACTTTTGAGACAACCTAGATAACAGTTTACATGATCAAGGAGAACACTAATTACATATTTATAGCATTAACTGTTTATGTCTCCTATGTGTAGATGATCAAGGTAAATTATGTACACCATTGATCTTAGGATAGGGATGTAATTGTGAAACCCTAATTAGGTCACATTGTTTGATATATAAAGGTATAGATGTCAATTTTTTAATGTATGTTGATCAAGAAATGATTAATTAGCCGCTATACTATAGACATCAAAGATCAGACAAGGAATTTCAAGGACAGAGACTACATTGAAGAAATTAGTTTATGCAACTAAGGAAAGGCTACCGAGAATAATAGAGAAAAAGGTATTATCATTCACAATAAGGTGAAATACTTTATGTACTTAATGGATCTGTATCAGAAATTTTGAGATTGTATATTTTTTAGATCAACTTTCTGTTACTCTTTAACAATTGTAATAGACACCTAAATCTCTTAACAGAGTAGACTTAACCGTCTTATTGTAAATCTCTTAACCAAGTGCACACATATATTATGTTGCTAAATCATCACATGAGGTATATCTAGTCAATATTTTGTTACTCCTAACAAGGTAATATCATCAGAAGTGATCATTTTTTGTAAGCTTTAACATGTTATCTTTATTACTGCAGTAGTGAAGTTTTGTGGGTCTCATCCCCACCATAGTTTTTACCTTCTAACAGGGGTTTTTTGTGATACCAAAATACTAGTGTCATAAGTACTTAATTTCATGTATGTTTAATGTTTATTTTACATGCATTTACATTTCAGCATTGATACTATATGTTTGGTGTATGCAATCTACTCAGTCAGTTACTATAAACAATGAATGCAAAAATTGACTAAAATTTTTTTAAGAATACTGATTCACCCATCCCCTCTCAGTACACACCCTTTCCATTATCCCAGCATTGGACCAATAGAAGGGTTATCCAAAATAGAAAAATTTTGATTATGGATAAGGAAGGATTAAAATGTGGCATCCAGAGATGAGTGTCAAGATCAAAAGCATCAAGAAACCATGGTTTTTTTGTGTGCCAAATCTCTATCTTGCTAGTTAGAAACAATTGTAGTGAAGAAACCATTTCCATGGTCAATATAAAATTCTTCATTCACCCAAAAAAAAATGATACCGCTAAGATAACTTATCCAAATGAGGAAGTGAGTTCCATAATTTACCTATTAGGACCCTTTGGAAAAGTTCTAAAAAATGAGTGCTTAGAGCATCAATTATGAATGAAACTTAAAGAAAGCCCTTACAAGAGATTCTTCCAATGTTAGGAGGGAGTTGATCTATTTCATATTTGAGAGGATATTGGGGAGATTTTAAAACCCACCTCTTCAATATGACCTATTCTAAAGATTGTTTTTTTAAAACTGGGACCTCCTAAATGTCATTTGTGATATCTACACCCATGGACTTTACATTTAGCTTTTCCATAATGATGAGAATGTTTGTTGTGGTGTGTTTTTTTTTTTAAATGATTTATTCTTAAGAAGCTACCAATATACCTATGGATTAATCTTAAAAAGTGGTCAACTCTGAGTATAAGAAAATTGAGGTAACTAGACCAACTATAGGGATAAGACTGCCCTCTACACTTATGGCTCTACAAGACCAAGGTGGGTACACCTAATCCAGCTCAACATATGACACTTTGCAACTTTGTCTGGATTGAAAACAATAGAAAATCACAAGAAAATATTGAATGAAAATCACTCACTCATTAATTCTCCATATCATGAGGGACGTACAACAATAACCATGAAACTTTAAAGGATTTCAGAGTTATTTTCTATTTGTAGAAAATAGTCAAACCCAACTAAACATATCTCAATTGTACAAAATATTAATCTATGGTCAGTGCTTTATCCATTGGGAAATATCCTTTAGGCAGATTTAGAAATACAGAAATCAACTATTGTCAGAGATTCCAAGCCATAAATACAATTATCCAAAACCCATACTACTTATAAGATCTTAGTGCTTATCATAATGAATCTATGTTTTATTCAGAGCATCATTTAATTTGATCCTAGATCAAAACTCAGAAATAACAACATATACACAGATAAACACTATGCAAATGAATTAGTAAATTCAAAAAACTCATGAGCTGAACACCAAAGGAGAGGTTGAAATATGGATATTTGTATTAAGTTTGAAGAATCATACTATTGTATACAAAATTCAATCAGATATATACCACTTCAATAGACTACTATAGACCTTCAACTTTTATTTCTACTTCTGATACCTATCTATTACAATCTTCTATATCCCCTTAACTAAAAACTTTACAATGTCTTTTTCACTACTCAATTTTCCATCCCTTTCCAATGATCTTTGGAATCCTTTTATAGAGGGGGGTTGTGACAAGCTATGAATCAATTGGACAAGGGACAAGATACATGACTCACATAAAAGACAAATATACAAGAGAAGCGATAACCAACTTGTTACAAGAATTTCCCCAAGTATTTTGTCATCTGACCGCATGGTCCTTGCAACTGCTTCAAACTTGTTTTGATCCCACCAAATGGAATTTTTTGCCTTTGTCCCTTGATGCAAAGATCTTTTATATCCATTGTCCATTTCAAAATTTTGGGGGAACTACCATCTATTGAAAACCACAAAATATCCTTTTCCTCTTAGTCACCTACATTATATCTGCCCTTTCAAGATGTGAACACTTCATCACTTGGCCAAGGTAATTTAATAACTTCATCTTTCTTGTTGTTCAAATCATCCCAGTCTGTCTTTATTTTTTCAACTTCCTTTTTCCATAACCCAAAAGATGATCTAGCATTCTCGATTGTTTCCACAGTTTGAACAAACAAATGTGTAATTTCCAAGTTGATGATATTGTTAGTTCTTATTGACAACTTCTCACCCATCTCCCTCATCCATGTGGCTTCCCTTTTTATTTTACCACCTTTTTCAAGAGGCTAGGGAATATCTCAAAATGGGCTTTTGAGTTCTCTTTCATTAATGTCTTGGCCTTTTTCTGGATGATTCTTCTTTTTATGTCCAAATCTAACAAGTCCTTGAGAAGTTTGTAAGTGTCCTTTAATACAAAATCAACATTTTCTTCCTTTTTGGATAAATAAAAGAATAATTTCAGCTTGTTCTTCCTTCCTTTCCACTCTTGCACAATCTTCTCCAATATAGCCTTGTCTTCTTCAAAATAATTTAAAATGGTTATAATATTTTTTCCATTCAAGTAAATAGAAGCAGGCTCTGTATTATCAACAAAATTCATGATTGTACCTCTCACTTTTTCCTCATACCTTTGTTGCACCAATGATTGTGCACTATGAAACTTTGAGCTTTCTTCTTCCCAACTTCCTCTTACTTCCTCCAGTCTCTTCCTCTCTGCTACCAATTTATCCTTTACATAATTAATCTCTACCTCTAAAATAGATCTAGATGGAATAGGGGAAGGAGGAAATTCAATAATGGAACTAGAAGATGATGGTTGGGAAGGATCTTGAGAAATCATCCTTAGAGGAGATGTCTAGACTGATTGTTGTCATCTTAGCTGACCAATTATCTTATCTTTCTACATGGGTTCCTTCTTTACATAATTGTATGCCTTAAGGAACATTTACATTTTGATCCTCATCCCCTATTTCTCTTTAGCATCACTCTTTGCCACCTTCATGCTAAATTTACCTGATTCTAGCACTATGCTTGATGCTTCCACCCCTGTGCTTTCTACAACCCTTCTCACCATCAAACTTCCTGAATAATCAGCCTGTGTAGTCTCATTCTCTTTTCTGCCTTCTTTCTCTTTAATGACCACATAATCAAAGTATCATGATCATCACTGAATTTGATCCTTTTGATTTCCTATTGAGCCTCCTCTAGGGTAGCATGCATGGTTTTTTTTTCCTTTCTAATAGCATCAAAAACAATTGCATCTGCAATGTCCCATTCTAGAAGAATGGGGACTCCTTTCCTGATTAGTGCTCTTCCCTCTTCAGGGGTGACCTTCCCAAATTTTTCTAGCATTTATTGCTTTAGTTTGGCCTTAATTTCATTTATGTCTCTATCAAGTTGGTCCTCCTATTTTTTCTGACATTTCTCCTTGAATTCATTAATGTGATTTCTCCATAAAAAGTGAATAAATGCTCTATCTTTTACAAAATTGTCATCTAATAAGAACGCATCACTAGCCTACTTTATAATGGGATCTAATTATTTCCCAGAAAACTCTGCAACTGTCAGATCCATCTCAACATGTTTGGGATCTTCAAGCATTCCCTCTTGCATTTCTTGATGTGTTACAAAAATTTGTCGTGTGTTTCCCATTTGTAGCAATTGTTCTGCTACCACTTGCTCATCCATGTGTAAAGGAGATTAAGAAGGTGAATAAAAATTATCCAATTGCTTCCCTTATTCCACTGTTCTTTGTCTCTTTAGGAATGGCACTAATCCTGGATCTGTAATCATTGGCCTTTTCCCTCTTGAGGTAGAAACCTTCTTATCATGTGTTTGCATTGCAATTTGGCTTTTATTGGATATTTCCTTCCTAGCATGACCATTTTGTATCCCTTCTTCTAGTGTAAAATATATTTCCCTAGTTGGATGATCCTAGCATGTGTAGACTTGCTTAAGATAGCCTTATCCCTTTCAGGTTCTTCCTTCATCATAGCCTCTTTCTTTTGATTTAATGTCTACATAAAATATTCAAAGAGTGTCATTAATGAATCAATTTTCTTTTCGCAAGGATTTAAATCCCTCAAAGGATCATATCCTTTATCAAAACATTGCACAAAATATAGGTTCTTCTTATAGACCAACCATTTTTCCTTCCTAATTTCATGTTCCTGCAAGTTGAATTCATTTCTAATAATATCCTCAAGAAAATTGAACTGGTGATCCATTACTAAGCATCTTGTCCTCTTTCTAAACATATCATTTTGAAATGTCTCAGGGTTATCACATCTTGATATTGAGGTTGTTAGATGGTAGGGCTCAAAATATTTATTTAAATGTACCCAACCACCCTTGGTGATGACAAACTGGTGTACAATTGTAATGGTGGGTAAAAAGGTGCCTTTTCCCTTCCCTATTAAAGCATCCTCTTGCAGCCCACCAATTTACCTTATTATCTCAACAATGCCCATTTTGAGAGGGACTTGATAAGGAAGTACATATGGGGTGCCTATGAAACCATATACTCTAAATATTGTTGAAACAAGATATAAAATAACATCACCCCAATTATGCACTATCTTAATACTTTCAAGAAATTTCTTTGGTCTTAAGAGATGAGATTTAGGGATCCTAGGGTTTTCAGAAAATAATAGGTCTCTAAGCCTTGAAGCAAAGCATCTGTCAAATGTGATGTAAGTGGCTTCTTTTCTATCCCATGATAAATTTATGCTCCACAGTTGGACAGGCATTTATTCACCATATTTGACCTTCAAAAAATCCATTTCCTTCTCAAAATAATTTGTGCCCTTGAAAAGGAACATGTGCATCAACATAGGATACCAACCAAATGGTTTAGCTACCTTCACATTTCTAATGCCTATCAAACCATTGTGGGTCAAATCAGAAACATAAGGAGCAAAATCAAAAATAATAGCTAAATGTGGATGGAGAATCTGCACCATCATGAACATATAATGAATAGGCATCTCTTTCTCTTCATCATCTCCAAAGATCTGACTCAAAGCACTGTATACACCTCCAGCCTTTAGATTGAAATAATCCAACTTGATTGGTTCTGGTGTACTAGGTCCTACCACAACCAAACCTCCAATCTTTGAAAGAATTCTTGTAGAGGTCCATTCTAAGGTAATTCCTTTGAGCATTGTAAATCTCCTTGAATGAATCAAAATAAATTTTATCCAATTGAACGGAGGGTTCATTTAATTGAAAAACCTTTCACAGTTCCTTAGTTGTGATGCTTATCAAAACATTTTCATTTATATCTCTCACAACCCTAGCCACATTATTGTAATTTTCTGCCACTTGAATTAACAGATCAATATCCATGAATACTCCTAGGACTACCAATTTCCTCACATCAAATTATCATATGTTGCTTCCAGGTGCATAGGCATTTCTTTGACTAAAAGCAATCTTGAATAATGCCAAACCAGTCATACCAATGTTTGCATCTCTAACCCATTTTCCTTTGTCATATAAACCCTCCCCAATTTTTAAATGAGGGTGCTTTGGTACCAACTCTTTAATCTTGGTGGAATCATTGGTGGACCTAATTAACTATTGCAAAAGATCTTCACACAAATTTCTCTCCTTATGATCCATTTTGCGTCTGAGCTCTCTTTGTGGCACCATCTTTAAACTAGGGTTTCTTAATCAGAACAATCTTAGATTTTTCATAAAACCCTATTTACTTCACAAGATCAACACCCTACTAGAATTCAAATTCACAAAGCGCAAAAGTGGAATCACAAAGTAACTTACCCATTCTATAAATATTGAGAAATAGAATGAAAACGTTGTAACTTGGCTTTGCTCTAGTCTTTTTGCAAATTTTGGCATTTTAGAAATCAATTGGACAATCTTATACACGGTCTTTTCAACCTTTTGTATTAAATTTCCTCTAATATGGCCACACATTTTTCCATTAATCTCACATTATTTGAAAATTTGCGGCTAAACAGTTCAGCAGACTTACTTTATCAAAGAAACCAAATTTAAAATATGAAAGTAGATCTTAGAAACATCTTATCAAATCATGCGGCCAGAAGCAGTTGAAGGAGACTAAAATAAAATTGGACACATGTCCCTTAGGTGCAATTCCTTGAAGAATATCCTTCCATCATATTTTCCTTGAGGCAAAGCACTGGCCGTCGGATTAAGATCAACTTATAGTTTCTTTAACTTTCTTTAAAACTCAAGGCCTATGATCTCAGCAATTCTACGTCTCACTTGGGCGCAATGCCTTGAAGGTTAATCTCTTTGTATATTTTCCTTAAGGAAAAGTGCCTACCATTGGATTTAATTTAACCTGGCCACAATTTATCTTTTTACCACTTTACCAACTATAGGTCCCACTTCTCGGCTAGGACATGTGTCATATAGGTGCAATGCCTTGAAGGTTAATATCCTTTCATCTCAAGCTTAAGGCAATGTGTCAGACACACAATCAAATTTAATGTGATCATTCTTTACTTTATTCTTAGTGGTGAGTCGGACACTCTTTGTACATGTGGCGCAAAGGCTCAATGCCTTAGTGATTAATCTGACTAAATCTCTGCTTTAAGGAAAAGCGCTCACCATTGGATGAAATTTAATTTGTCTACACACTACCTTTGCTTTATCTCATATTTGGCCTACCACTTTCCACATGTCAAGCAGGCACAATGCCATGTGTTAAACTAGGCACATCTTTTCTTTGAGGCTTCATGCCAGCCGCAAGATCTTCTAAGATTTGACCACTTGTTAATTCAGCGCAGATAAACCCCAAGATCTAACAAATGTCATGTGTCAACATGGCACAATTCCTTGAAGAGTAACATGAGAGCATCTCGTGATTAAGGAATCACACCAACCATAGGATTCATCAAGACTTTTCAGCACTTTATCCTTGTTAGTACTCTCAAATTTGGCACAAATTTGAAGTGACCAATTTAAAATTTTCTCTAAGGCAAGGTGAGTACCCCTGAAAACTTTTTGATGATGCTTACTTGAAGTGCAAGTAAAATATGACTTGATGATTTGTATGAGATACTGATTGGGGAGCATATGCAAATCTATCATAGATTAAATGTGATAGGTCATAACTTTTAGAGGTCAGTTTTGATATGTTTTGAAGAGGGTCATTTGGAGGTGTTCACTTAAATCAGCATTCTGCATATTGCCTGATTATAGTAAATGGCCTACTTTGCATGCTTGCATCTTTGGCCGAATAAAGTTACATGATATAAGGATTATGCTAAGGTGTTTTAGGCATGAGAGAGAAGCTTTTTTTTCATTTTCAGACCCCCATGAGTTCATTTGCACATTTCTCCAAAGTCATTCCGTTTGCAATTAATTCTGATTCTCAGTGTAAAGTGCAGAATTGCAGAATGACCTACTTTGAGATCTTACAAGTTTATACCCAATTGAATGGAATATATAATTGAAGGATACCCCATATTGTATTCATAGAAATGTGCCACCATGAATATTTTCAGGTCATGATGAATCCGTTTGGGCAGTTTTCCAATATGATTTCATTTGCAATTTCTAACATTTTAATGCAGATCATTTGCACAGTTTAGTCGGAGGTCCTTTTTGTGATGTTATATCTTGAATACCATGATTGTTCATATCAAGAAAATGGTGCCCATGTATTTTAGAACAAATTTACTTCAATTTTGCAAGGTCTCAGGTCCTCAGGGTTTTGTATGCACACTTTTCCAGATTCTTTTCATTTGCAAAAATCAGTTTTTCTCATGTCTTCTTGTTTTGTATTTCCAAGGGGCTACCTTCGAGGGCCTCCCAAATGTGTTCGGTTTATTTTTGTGAGCCACCTTCTTGGATTCATGCTCTCCATATCACATATTTCCAATATTCAGAAGCTTGGGTCTTTAGAGGGTTGCTTGACTTGTTTTCAAAGTTGAAACTAAATGTATTTCATTGTTACTTGACAGGGTAATTTACAGAATAGTTCTAAAGAGGCGACTTGGCTTTTTAAAATGTTTTGACCTGTTTCGTCTCGTCAAGTGTCACTTTTTAGTATGGAATAATGTTAACCATGGAATGTGTGTGCCCAGCGCCACATTTTGGTTACTTGATTTTGTCAGTTTTTAAGGTCAGTTCCTAAGGCTAATTGTTTATATGATCAATTTGCAGAGATACACCAGATATATTGATATGATTGTCAATTCAACACTTAATGGTCTAGCCTCACTAAAAGCTATGTTTGGGTTATAGGAAGGTGAAAATCAGTTTAAAGGTGATGATGTTCAAACTGGGAGCTCAGGAATGCAATTTTATTATTTAAGCAAGTTGCTTTTTCTTTTACAAAATGGATTTGTTGGTTATTCTCAAAATCTTTCAAGCAAATGCACTCGCAAGTGTCAAATAAGATTCAACAGCCTTTTCCATATTCTCTTCTTCCTACGCCAAATTGGGAGTCGATGAACAAGTGTGTGAGGGTGTGGAATGGAAAAGGGGATGTTATGTTTCACATAGTGTCCAAAATAAGTGCCCGTCTCATCGTGTGCAATATTTGTAGGTTATACACAAAATGGATTTAATTTATAATTATAGCTTCAAACACGGTAAAGTTTTAACAAAATCCCTCAAAGATGTGTGATCTCCATGTTTGATAATCACATATTCCATGCACAATCTACCAAAGAAATGACTGGTGCATTAAACAAAGACAAATGATTTTCATAAACTTTCAAGTAAACGCATTTGGAAAATATAATGCTAGGTAGAAGAAGGCATGATGAAAGCCATCACAAATGATAGAGAAACCAACATCTAAAACATTGAGACTTCCAAAGTAAATGCAATGGATAAAGGAAAGATATGCCAGAAGGCTGGATACATATGGATTGTTTTCCAGTTTGGATTACACTTGTAGTTTTATTACCTTCTTAATCGATTAGAGATGGAAGGATGCCATGACATAGTGTGAAAGATCATGAAGCTTCTGCGTCAGATATTTTTAACACAAAGTTTTCTTTCAAATACAATTTGGAGGTTGCGCTTAAACATTACAAAAACTAAAAAAGGGACCAAACAAATTTCAAATTAAAGAGTAAGCCAGCTACGTGAAGGGAGAATGGAGAATGCAAAGCTACGCATGGAGACTAAAAAGAATTACAAACTTTGCAATGCAAATGCAACCTAAAAGTCTGCACAATGCATTTAAGTCAGCGCAAGATATAAAGAAACATGCGCAATGATAGAATGTGCAAGGATGCTACACATAAACTAAAATTTTATTTTTAAATATTTCAATTACAAAGTGTTGTTTGTCGATGTAAATGGAAGTTGACTCCTGCACAAAAGACTGTGGTAATGCAAAAGGCAGTGTGAGTTAAAAGGAATATTGCACTAAGCATAGAGGTAGACTTATGCTAGTTTTTAAAGACCAGTGCGTGAACTATTTGAAAGGAGACCAGCTAATGTGTAAGATGCCATGCCAAGTATGATGGACGAATGGAAACTCAAAACCAAAAGCAAATGCCTTGTGCAGAACGCTGAAGGAGGCATTTTAAAAAAATGTTAAAACAATGCAGTTTGAATCCTACACAAATACCAATGCATGAAAAAGAAAGGAGACGCCATACTGGAGTGGAGGCTTGCACAGAAAGAGAGGAGATACTGCATTGTTTTGATAGGTAAGTTAAAAATTACAATGTCAAAAAGCCAATACAAACAGCAAATAGAAAATGCATATGGTATGGTTTCTTGCGCATGATATGAAGGAGCAGCCAGTGCAGCTAAAATGAAAGGAAGTTTTAAAATATAAAATACAAAACAAATACCAAAGAGGCACGCAACATGCCATATGAATGGTTCCAGGCTCGAAAATGAAAAATTTCATTATCCCACAAAGGTAGTGGGTGGGATTTTTGAAATGGTTTTATATGCAAGCGCTTGCTTTATGAAATAAGAAAAAGCCAAGAGGCTCCTTGGTGGGCCCCTTGGCTGGAGAACTTAGTGCGCAGTGAGCCCCATTATTTTGAGGTAAAATGTAGAATAATCTTTAAAACACTCAAAAACTTAGTCCCACATTCGCTGTGGAATAGATATCTATGATGTTTAATTGATACAATACACAACACCTAACATGAAGAAGGATCCTGAAGGCTCTGCACACGTGTGCAGGAGGAGCACCTTGAAAACCATGTCAAATGATCACAGAGGATGAAAAGAAAATTTTGGTGGGACTCGCAAAGGTGATGTGGTAGGTGACATGGTGGATCAGCTTACAGATTAGGCATGAATCCCAAGGTGATCAAGATCAGACAGCTGGCACAATGGATTGATCTAAAAGATGCAAGGAAGATATCTTCAAGGGAATGCATTGGGCCGACACATGGCAGGGGCAACAGCAATGTGGTTGAGGTGGCATCCAGGTGGAGATGAGGTGGCGGTTGTGCAGGAGATCATCCAAGTTGGCATGAATCTTGAGGCAGGTAAGATGGATAGTTGTCACAAAGCCTCAAAGAGAAAGATGCAAGGTAGTTACCATCAAGGGAATGTGATAGGACACCACGTGGCACTTGGATAGGTGGTGGGCTAGACAGGGCAAGTGATGCAGGCACTTAGGTGGACACATAGAGCCAGTAGGAGATTGGGAAAATTTTATCAAAATACCAAGTATCATATACCATTGGGAAGGTATCAAAATGAGGATTATGGTTTTGCAGTCCATTTTGGTGCAGAATTAATTCAGTTTGGACAGAATGAAGAAAGAATGACTCAGCTTAAAATCAGATTGTAAGCAGTTGAGGCAGGGCAGTTTTTAGATATTTTTGGGAAGAGGAAAGGTGTTTGTTGGAGGAGTAATTTGGAGATTTTCTTTTCCTACATATTTAGTTTTCTTTCCATTGTACAGGGTTCCAAATCCTGGTCTCCATAGAGAGTTGCGGAGTATTGGCTCCAGGAGTTTCCAGTTATTTCATGGTTCCATTAGGGATATAGCTTGTAGATTGTACCAGTTTTGTATTCAAATAGAATATATTTCATTGATCTTTTGCAGCTTATTGAAACGGTATATTCCTAATTGCAAATTCATGTATAGTAATGTAATTCTTCACACTTAATATGAGAATTCCATATTCAAATCTCTCCTTGGTGTCAGTCTTTTGAAGTCTGAATTTTTGGATTCTTTGCATGGATTTTATCTATGTATGTGTTATCATTCTTCAGTTATGATCTAGGATCAGATTAAATGATGTTGTAGATGTGACATAATTTCATTCGGTTGTCTACAAGAGGATTTCTATAAGTAGTATTAATCTAGATTTATTATGTTTATGGCTTGGAATCTCTTACAGAAGTTGATCACTGTATTTTTGAATTTGGTTAAAGGGGATTGCCCAATGGATAAAGCACAGATCATTGATTAGTATCTTCTATATTGATGCATATTTGGTTAAGTCTTGGCTATGTTCTTCATTTAAAGAAATAAACTCTAAATATTTGAAGGTTTTATGTGGTTTGTGGTTGTGCTAATCTCATGCTCCACTTCAAGGTTGATGTTCAATGGGTGATTAGTCGGTCACCTAGTATCTCCCGATCATGTTAAAGCCTTTGTGAGATTGTTGTTGATTGATGCCAAATAGAGTATTAAAGGCATTGAAGGGTGTCCCCCCTTGGTTTTGCAGAACCTAAAGTGTAGAAGGATGGATCTGCATCCTTGTTAATTGGTCATTTTCAGTCTTGGTTGAATACCGGAAGTTGGATACTCTTTAAAATTTATCAAAAGGTGAAAAGTTTGTTGTCTAGTCATCACAGCATAAAAAAGAACCAACAAGCCTTTTTCTAACTTTAAATGCATAGGCCCCACGTTCTTAGAAGGGACAAATGTCACATAGGCGTAATGCCTTGAAGACTAATATTGCCTCATCTTTAAATCAAGGCAAAAAGATGACAGTTAGATTGAAAAGGATTTGCATGAGCTTCATGATATATTTAAACATAGCCTAGCCCTGCCATATACATGTGTTCTTCAGGTGTAATGTCTTGATGGGTATCTTGTGATCATCTCTTCCTTGAGGCAAAGTGTCATCCATTAGATTGAAAACAACTTTCACAACACTTGGGTTTTAATAAAAAGGTCATGGGGGCTCCAAGACTTATTAAATGGTAGAAATATTTAAACATTAGGACTCATGACTTAAAACCAAAAAGGGCCCCGGCCATGGGAACTTAAAACACGTGCTTAAAAGATAGATTTAAGTGCTTCCAAAAAGTAACATGAAAACATAAACCATGAAAGGATTAGGGTTTACAACCATCCAAAACAAAATTTGACAAGTGACACTTAGGTTTTATGTAACATGAACCTTGCTCGGGGTTTTTAAAACAAAGGACTTAGCAGTGAGGCAAAAAAAAATTGCAGCCCTAACAGTGACTTTGATTGGGGATGCATGTCTCTTGTAGGCATTGCAAGATCTCAAAATCTTAGGGTTAATCATACCAAACCAAACTATAGAAAGAAAACTAACCTATACACACAGCACAAAAGAGAGACACCTGAACTATAAAAATAAATAACAGACTACAGAAAAACAAACTTATATACAACCTATTGTTCATTGATGATTAGACTTAATGAGAAGTACAGGAATTGTCCATGAACTGGTAATTCCAAAATGTTTCAGTTAGATCCTTCAATAAATAAGAATGTTGTCCATACCTTTCATGAATAATATATGGCCCCAACCAAATTGGATCAAATTTACCATGTTTACCCTTATCCTCCAATCTAGCATTCCACATCAGCACAGAATCTCCAACATTGAACTTTCTTGGCATTGACCTCTTATCATATAGGTTCTTAACTTGTAATTGGATTTTAGCATTTCTTGTAGAGGCTTCCCTCCTAGTTTCATCCAATTAAGTCAAGTCATTGATCCTTAATTATATGTCACTGTTAATGTCATCATCATACAACTGCACAAATTTTTACATTTGCACAAATTATTCTAAGGCAATCTAGCCTAGATTCCATACACCAAATCAAAAGGAGTACACCCTATTTCCTTTTTTCAAGTTACCATGTATGCCCAGACAGCCAATGTTAGTTTTTAGTCCCAAGCCTTCTTGTTTTTATCCAGAACTCTTTTAATGATCTTGAGAAAACTTCTATTGCTAGATTATGTCTGACCATTTCCTTGTGGCTGATAGGATGAAGAATAGGATTTTTGAATACCATAATCAGCACAAAAATTTGTGTATTCCTCATACCTAAAATACATGGCATTGTCTGATAGAATTCTGTCTAGAAAACCAAACCTTGTGATAATATGTATTAACAAGAAATCCATCACTACTTTACTATTTTCCTTTTTGGTAGGGATTTCTTCAACCCATTTAGTAAATTAATTAGTAGCCACAATTATCCAGGAATTCCCCCTACTATATTTATTTGTTATTTCTCCAATGAAATAAATACCCCATTGTTGAAAAGGGGCATGTACTTCAACTAGTGTCAAAGGTACATTCCTAGAGAATTTTAGATTACCAGAGAAGTGTTGGCAGGAATCACACTTTTTACCAATTGATGAGCATCCCTGAAGATAGTGGGCCACCAAAATCTTGGTCTCGAAATTTTATGTGCAGTGGTATTTTCCATGTAATGGCCACCACATACACCATTGTGCATTTCCTGCAAAATTTTGTCTTCTTGTTCTTTATCTACACATTTCAATAATATCCCCTCAGGATTTCTCCACCATAACTCATCTCTAATTAAGGAAAAATGGATGGTTTATAACTTTAGGGTTCTCCTCTTGTTTTCATCCCTTCTTGAAGGATAATTCATTCTTTTTAAATAATAAATAATGTTTTTATACCAATCACAATGGTCAAGAGTTCATATGAAATTCCTTTGTTCCTCCTCTAATGCATTTATGTGATTTGCACCTAAGTTCATATTAACCATCAATTTAGCTAACCTTAGCCCCCTGACCAATTTTGTGATCTTTATGTCAATGTTGAACTCTTGAATCATGTTTATCCATCTGCATCTTTTCCCAGACACCTCTTGTTGTGTAAAGATGTCTTTTACTAAATTTAAAGGAACATAATCAACCACTATTGCACCCACCAAATAACATCTTAAAGCTTTAACATCTTTTACCAATGCATATGCTTTTTTTCATTAATATCATGCTTGACTTCTATAGCTTGTAGTTATTTGCTAAAAAAATCAATAGGCTTCTCAAAACCTTCTTCATTTTTTTGAAATAAAACAACATCAATTGTGTGGAAGGATGCAAAAGAGAAAATTTTCATCGGTTTAAATAGTCAGGAGTTCTTAGTACAAGGGCATCCTTAATGGCCTACTTGATTTCTTGGAAAGCCTGTGGGGATTCTCCATTCCACTCCATCTTAGAATCCTTCTTTAAGATTTTAGAAGTAAATATAGAGTGGGATGATTTGAACATCAAGAAAGATAAAGTTATTAACTTCCCTTGGCCCAATGATGAAGTGTTCACATCTTGGAAGGGCAGATATAATGCAAGTGACTAAGAAGAAAAGGATATTTTGTGATTTTCACCAGATGGCAGTTCCCCAGACATTTTTAGATGGACAATAGATATAAAATATCTTTGCACCAAGGGACAAACGCAACAAATTCTATTTGGCAGGCTTAGAACAAGTTTGAAGCAGTTGCAAGGACCATGCGGTCAGATGCAAAATACTTGGGAAAATTATTGTAAAAATTTGGTTATCACTTCTCTTGTATGTTTGTATTTTATGTGATTCATGTATCTTGTCCCTTTTCCAATTGATATGTAGCTTGTTGCAATCCTCCTCTATAAAAGGATTTTGAAGATCATTAGAAAGGGCTGAAAATTTGAGTAGTGAAAAAGATGTAAAGTTTTCAGGAAAGGGGATATAGTAGATTGTAATAGATAGGTATCAGAAGTGGAAATAAAAGTTGAAGGTCTATAGAAATTTATTGAAGTGGTATATATCTGATTGCATTTTGTATACAGGAGTATGATTCTTCACACTTAATACAAATATCCATATTTCAATCTCTACTTTGGTGTTCATCTCATTATTTTTTTGAATTTTCTAATTCATTTGCATAGATTTTATCTATGTATATGTTGTTATCTCTGAGTTTTGATCTAGGATCAAATTAAATGATTCTCTGAATAAAACATAGATTCATTCTAAAAGCACTAGGATCTTATAAGTAGTATGAGTTTGGGATAGTTGTATTTATGGTGTGAGGCCTCACCCTAAACCCCATCATAGTTTTCCAATTTTCTGCTTATGATAGATTTAGCATATGACACTTTACTTTTGATGCACTATGGACATTATGGATTTTATACTTTATGATGCACCTTATGGACTATATTATGTTTTCTATTATGGACAGTTATTCTGAGACAATTGATTTGGAAATACATTATGATTATGTTATATTTATTGATGAAATTGGGGATTTATTAGAAATAGATATTTAATTTTGATTTCTTGCAATGTGAATTTTACCTTTTGATAAATGCTTAAAATGAGATTGATGTATTCTTGTGATCTTTAGCAATAAACTTAATATGTTGATGATTTCCTTAAATTTTGAATATTGCTTATTTCTTTATGATGTATATTTATCTCCTTGGACTACTGATATTTGAATTGAGTGTGCAGGTAAGAAACCATGAAATTTTATCCGAGGAACCAAACAAAGGGATATGTGAACTCAGTTTGAGCCAAGGTTGTGTCTAATGAAAGACAAGACCTCATTGTTTCATAATTCTATTCATAAATGTATTTGGCTGATTGTGGAAATGTAATCATTAAATGTATTTCTTAATTCTTTGTGAGTTTTTCCTAAGTGGATATGACATGGCTTGGTGATGTGTAAATATTGTGTGTTTCATTTGACACTTGTATTTTGTACTTAAGGCCATGACATGTCAACTTGGGAATGGTTGTCCACCTACCTAGATTAGTACATTAGTGAATCCCCATATGCATACCTTGGTTTGGGAGATGAGAGTGTGGTCATCTCATTGGAATTTCGAAATTACTCTTAAAGTGGACTTTTGGAGGGGATTGTGAAGTGTCCAAGGGTGTGTTGGGGTCATTTTTAGGTAGCCCACTTGTTATACCAATAGTTAAGGGCAATTTTAACCCTAGGATAGCCTCTAGTTGACCATGTGACCCTTCCAAAAAATTGGTTTCCCAAGTTGGATGAAAATCAACTCTTGTGAGGCTTGAATTTGGATAGACCACCATTCCATATTTGTGCTAAGACATAATTCACCTTTTAGAAGCTTCCCTCTTTAGATCCATTTTTGGTAAGGTGTAAGAGTTTAGGGAAGAGGGACTAATTAGAGGACTTTTCTTCTCCCCATGAGCTTTCGAGTGGCTTTTTAGTGGGAACTCTCCATGTTGGAGAGTTTGAACACCCACTCTCTAACTTAGAGACATAGCTAGAGTTGGTGATCTTGGAAGGAGGGAATTGGATAAAAAGGGAGCTCTTCTACAACTATCTTGCCTTAAGCTTGGATTATAGGTTGGTGGATTTTGTGCAACTCTCTCTCTTGTTATCTTATGTGCTCTTGCTAAATGAATGTTGTTTGTTGTTTATGGGCTTATGGGAGCCATGAATCTTGTTGTCATTGTTATGCTTGATGTTGTTGCAATGCTTTCTTTTTATTTTCCTTGTTTGTGATGTTAATGGGAGTATCAAGACTCACTCACCCTTGGGAGGGAAGAGTAGTCTTGGGGGTGGAGGAGTTATGACAGCCCTTGGTGTAGAGTCTCTCCTCAAGGAGGAGAGGGAAAAAGTATGGAGTATGGGCTCCATGAAGCCTCCCCTGTTGTTTCTTCATTTGGGGGTCATAAGGGTATGATGTTGTTTAGTTTGAAAAATGTGAAAGAAATTATTTGGACAGGCATGTGAAGGCTGAGGTTTTTAAATTTTTGGGTATGGCCTTCTCCCTTGGGTACTTGGTCTACTTCACCCCATGTAAGATCTTTGAGTGATCCATTGTGAAAGCCTTTGGGAATGGGAGTTTAATGTAAAATATTCATGTTCTTTTATTATTGTTTGTTGTATGAATGTCACTCACCTTTGTTTGGTTTTTCAAGCTTAGGGGTGGCCTCATAAGAGGCCTAGGTTGGGTGGAGGATAGCCCCATAGTTTCTAGTTTTTCCCTTATTTTGTTCTTGTTTGCATATTTGTGAAGATTGAAGTTACATAGAAGTTGGAATGATCATGGAAGAAAATATGCTAGTTTTTATGTACATCATCAACATGATTTTTTAAAGGCCATGAGGCATTTGTTAGAAATGTATCTAGAGAAAGATAGATATTGTAATAAGCCTTTAAGGCTGAAAATTTCATTGCACTTTCTTGGTAGGAAGTTCTATTTGTATGAGAGCTGTAGTATTGAGAATGTAATAAAATATAATCTTAGATAGCTTCTTAAAAATGTATTTGAAATCCTTAGCTTTATACTATTTTAAATTTCTATAATAAAAATCAGAAGTTTGTGTATAGCTTTCATTTAAGCTCCTTTCTTATAAGACAAAATGTTCCTTTAGAAATGCTTATGCATATATCTGAGGCTGCATTCCTTCAAATGATTGATTCATTTTCCTTAGAATGGGAAATCTGAGAGTTAGATAAAATTCAATCATTAATATATTTACCTTTCAAACCATTTTAATATTTATTTTTATTTTTAACTTAGTTAAATTAAAAAAAATGTGCTTATTTAAGAACGCATATTAAATCTATATCCATAATGTTTACTTTCTGTGATTTTCTATTGTTGTTATGTTTCAAAACAATTGGTAGGAAAAGAAACATATATATATATATATATATATATATATATATATATAT
>MU228390.1:847506-891646 GCA_018584345.1 Thuja plicata | reverse complement strand
TGAAGACTCAGCTGGTGGATTCTGAGAGCTTTCTTAAGTCTCTGTTCTGATTTTGTTGCTGGCGGTCTTTCTCTCTGTTTTCCTTCCAGCGTTTCTGTTGTCTTTTTTGTCTTGCTCTTGTTTTATTACTAAATTGGGGTTCTGACCCGTTGTAGCCTGCTCCCTCCCTTGGGGAAGCTTGTTGTGCTCTGGGCTTCAATGTCCTTCCTTTCTATGCTTTGTTAAAGGGTTTTGGGGTTCCCTTCAAAACCTATTTTTACCATAATCAAAAACAAAAACAAGGAATATGTACAAACCTAGCACTAAAACCAGGAAAGATCTTCACCTCTACAACTTTATTCACTAATTTGAAAGAGTTAAACTAGGACTGATGGCCTAAAGCCATCACCAAATGATGTAGGAGCATCCTGGAGTAGTTGGCAATCCTACATGTTGGTGTGCTTTGATCTTGTTGGAGTGTTGTTGCTCGGTCATAATCTTGGCTGAGGGGCTTGGTCTTGAGTGTAGTGTTGGCTAGAGGGATCAGTCACTAAAGGGCTTGACACATTTTGGTGCTTGGCTTCGGTGTTTCTCAGCATGTGTTGGCTGAGAGGCTTGACATCTTCTGGTGCTTGGCAGTTTTCACTGGTGCTCGACATTTTGGTTGGCCGACTGGTGTTCTTGTGGATATGGGGGACCGACTTGGTGCATTTAATATGTGTAGCATGTGATCGTGACATGGATCAATCATAGGGATGTGTGTGGACCTATTTGGGTCTTGGATCTTTATCCAATGTGCATTTATTATCTGTTGCAAGCTGACTTGTGGCTTGAATATGTAATTAATGTAAGGGTTTATTTGTTTTTTATGTACTAGGATGACTTGTGGCTTAGTTGGGTATAAGTAAGGGGGTCTTGTGGAGTCTTGAGGAAGGATTGGAGATTCAAGTTGGAATATGGAGTTGCAGTTTTGTAAGTAGAGCTAGGGCTGAGGCTTAGAAACAAAAGATTGCTTGAAGGCATGTGTGCACAAGTTTAGATCTTGCTGGATGTTTCTATAAGATCTCTGTAGCCCGTTGTTACAGATCCGACTAGCTAGGGTTGGGTTTGAATTGGATCTTCAAGGATCTTTCTAAATTATTTTTTTAATTGTTTGTAATTATTCGTAACTGAGAATTCCTTACAGCCCGACATGTTGCAATAAATTAGATGTTGGTTCCTATCTCTATTTTTTTGTGTTATTGTTTTGGCAGCAAGGTTTAGACTATCCATTCTTGGATCCTCCATCCTTTGTAAGTGCATCACCAAAATTTTGATTACACTTGCCTCTGTAAAAAACAAACCATTTTACTCCTTGTATTGAAAGCAAGCTGAATATATTCCTTTCATCTACCTGATCAGACCTACTGACATTTTCCATTAGTTCAGCATATAAAAATTGATCACCATATCCATTAGTTGAGCCTAGATGGAAATCAAATATAATTTGAAAATATAAATCATGTGGCATATGCATGTTTCATTCATTAGATAAAAATAAATTAGACTAAATGCAATATTTATCATTCTCTAATTCAATGCCACATCTTGGAAAAACATCGTGCAATTGAGAGAGACAATCATGCTCTGCCATATTGCTGGAGTCATCACTTTGTATTTTGCAACTAGTTTGCATACAAATAACAGAGTTTGCTAAAGAACTCACTTGCAAATAATAAACCTTATGCAAACCATCATCCTATCTATTGGAGGGAGAGAACTCATCCACATACTCACTAGGTATTTGCAGATCTTGAGCAACTGCAAGACCATCCTGAAGTGGTTCAATAAATGGTTTTGAATCTGGAACATATTCACAATCCACATAACTATCCCAATCAGTACCCAACATTAGGCTAGGAAACTCTTCATCTTTTGAATCTATAAATGCACTGATGCTTTCACCATTTGATACATAAAACTCAATCCTATTGTAGCCATGTTACACAAAAGCACAAGGAGAATCAGAAACACACATGTCAAAATTAGAATCATCTGATTCATATTCTCTGTCAAAATCAACATGTGTTGGGTGTAAGAACTCAGAGCTATCCCTCCCTGAATATCTCATATATTTTGATGCAGGAGCATCTTGGGTCATTGGCAATCCTACACAACCAAAAAGATGTTTGCTTTAGTTCTTTAGTTTGTTCTCTGTCGCTCGGGTTCTGCTGCTTGGGCATGCTTGTATTTGTCGCTTGGGTTCTATTGCTCAGGCATGCTTGTTTCATGTTGCTTGGTCATGCTTTACCGACAGGTTTCGGTGATGTCCTTACCGACAGGTTTTCTTATACTTGGGTATGCTCTACTGACAGTTGCTAATTTTTGGTGTTCTTCTGCCCGAGATGTTTGTTTTGGAAGTTGGATCTTTGGTCGACTTCTTCAGTTATTTTCGATGGCTTAATTGATTTGGGGTCTCTCATTGGGATATATGTGGACCTAAATCTAGGTCTCACTTATGGATTTGAGTGCCGAATTCCTTGTTGGAATCTTGTATATATTATTTTGTATGTTCTTATGTTTAGGGGGGATTCTTAGAGAAAGAAAGAAAATGTTTAGATATTGAGATCAAAGGTTTGTGATCTCTATTGTATGAAATCATATTGTAATTCATTGAATATATGGCCAAAAATGGAAAGGCCTTACAACCTGACATGTAATGATTTTGATCAAGTTAATATAAAGGATTTCTGTCTTTTCTTCTCTTACTATGTTGTTTGGCTTTCGCATTGGTTCTACAAGGCGGTTTGGTGTTTGGGTGAGCCTCGGGCCCCATCTCCTCGCCCTCCTTGTGTCAGGTGGTATCAAAGCATTGGTGAGATCTAAGTTCCTTCTTGTAAACCCTAACCCTAGTTGGTATTGTTGTGGGGTAGCAAATTGTGATCTAGCCTACAATTGTAGAGGGATTCAAGATGGTTTGTGGGAGAAGAAATGCATATCAATGTCTAGCTGATATGCTTAGACAGATGGCTGCTTGATTGGAAGCTATTGAGACAGCCCAATGCAGAGGAAGACATCTTGATGATGTTAGTGATGATGAAATTGAAGAGGTTCAAGGTGAATCTGCACCTGCACCTATGATGAATTAGGAAGAAGAGCGATTCTTGAGAGCCTTGACAAGTTTGAAATCCACACCTCAGTTTAATCCTCCTGAGTACAGTGGAAAATTGGATTCTGATGAATTGATTGACTAGATAACTGAGATGGAAATTTTTTTTGAATATGAGAATGTAGTAGAGGATAAGAAGGTGAAGATTGCAAGCACAAAGATGAAAGGTCATGCATCCCTATGGTGGGAACATCTCCAATTGGATCGAAAGAAGAAGGGTAAAGACAAAATCAAGGTATGGGATAAGATGGTAAACAAATTGAAAGGCAAGTTTCTACCTTGTAATTATTAGATTAACCTAATTAGGAGAATGCAAAGCTTGAAGTAGAAAGACAAATCAGTCAAAGACTACACTAAAGAATTTTATAGACTGGACATTAGATCTAGACATGTTGAAGATGAAGTAGAAAGAGTTGCAAGATACCTGAATGGCTTGAGGAGTTCTATACAAAATGAAATTAGTTTGGTCAAGATGGAAAGCATTGAGGAGGCATATCAATTTGCCCTAAAAGCTAAGGAAAAGTTGAACATAAGATATGAACAAAGACAAAGAGGCAAAGGTGGTAGATTCCCTAGAGGAAAAGGTAGATCTCATGGTGAAAATAGTAGATCTGAACCAAACAAGTCAGTTGCAGACATATCTCAAGATAAAGGAAAGACTAAATGGAAAGGTGGAAGTTCATACTGAGTAAGAGGCAATTACTCTAGAGGTGGATATAGCAGAAAAGGATTCCAAGTAACTTGTTACAATTGTGGATAAGAAGGACATAAATCCTTTGAATATACACATGCAAGCAAGAAAGGTGGTAGCAGTAGAAGAAATGATTTAGTGCAAGAGGAACAATCTAATGAACTAGAAAGTAATCTCATGATCAGAAGGATACTATGGAGTGAGAAGGATAAGCAAGATCTGATTAGGAAAAGTTTGTTCAAGACCAGATGTAGAGTTGCAGACAAAGTATGGAAGGTGATTGTTGACAGTGGAAGCTTAGAGAATCTGGAATCTGAGGAAATGGTTGCAAATTTTTAGTTGGAGAGGATAAAACATCTGAAGCCCTATCAGATCTCATGGATCAAGGATGAACATACATTAATGGTGAGTGAATAATGTTTTGTGAATCTGAAAATTGGAAAGTATTATGATAAGGTGTCGTGTGATATTATGCCTACGTGATTGTTGTCATATTTTGTTGGGTAAACCTTGGCAATATGATAGACATGCTATACATGATGGAAGGCTGAATAGATATTCTATTTGGGTTGATGGTAAGAAGCAAATTTTGTTACCTTTGGTTGAAGAATCTATTGACGAGTTGTGCACATCTGTGAAAGTTTGTCTAATGGAAGGTAGACAGTTTGTTGAGGATTTGAAAAGAAATGATATTTGTTATGCTTTGATTCCTAACAAACCAAGTAAGAATACATAAGATGACATCCTTGTAGAAGTTGGAAAGTTTCTCACTGAGTGCAAGGAGATAAGTTTAGATAATGTACCTGATGGTTTTCCACCAATGAGAGATATCAGTCATTGTATGGATCTGATTCCTAGAGCTAGTTTACCAAACAAAGCACCACATAGGTTAACACCTACCGAAAATGAAGAGCTTAACTGACAAGTTCATGAATTGCTGAACAAAGGTCTGATCTGAGAAAGTTCGAGTCCATGTGCAATACCTGTTGTATTGGCACCTAAGAAGAATGGAGAATGGAGAATGTGCACTGATTCTAGAGCAATCAACAAGATTATAGTGAAGTATAGGTTTCCTATACTGAGAATGGATGACATAATGGATTTTTTTGAGTGGAGCAAGGTATTTTACCAAAATTGATCTAAAAAGTGGATATCATTAGATCAAAATTAGAGAAGGTGATGAATGAAAGACTGCTTTCAAGACAAATGAGGGTTTGTATGAGTGGTTGGTTATGTCTTTTGGTTTAACTAATGCACCAAGTACATTTATGAGGCTAATGAATGAATTTTTGAGGAAATTCTTGAATAAGTGTGTGATTGTATATTTTGATGATATTATGATATTCAGTAAGACTAGAGAAGACCATTTTATGCATATAAGGCAAGTATTACAAAGATTGAAAGAAGAAAAGTTGCTGATAAATCTGAAGAAATGTTCCTTCATGAAAGAAGAGCTTGTGTATTTGGGTTTTGTGATCTCAGCTGATGGTTTGAAGATGGATCCTGAGAAGGTTGAAGCTATACTAAATTGGCCTACACCTGAGAATGTTAGTGAGGTAAGATCATTTCATGGATTGGCAAGTTTTTATAGGAAGTTTATTAGAAATTTTAGTTCTATTTGTAATGCTATGATTGAAACAATAAGAGGAGACAAAAGACTAGAATTCAAATGGACACATGGAGTTGATAAGAGTTTTGAAGCTTTGAAGATAAAGGTTACTGAATTACTTGTGCTAGCATTACCTAATTTAAATAAGGTATTTCAAGTGGAATGTGATGCAAGTGGAAGTGCAATTGGAGGTATATTGACTCAAGAAGGTAAACTTGTTGCTTTCTTTAGTGAAAAGTTGAATGATGCTAAAAGGAAATATTTTGTCTATGATCAAGAGTTCTATTCTATTGTTCAATCTATGAAGAAGTGGAGACATTACTTGATTCCAAATGAATTTGTGTTGTATACTGATCATAAGGCTTTACAGTATTTGGGTAGTCAGAATAAGTTGAATCAGGGACATATGAAATGGGTTGAGTATTTGCAGAGCTTTACATTTTTGATTAAACATAAGAGTGGAGTTTCTAACAGAGTTGTTGATGCATTGAGTAGAAGGAGATCTTTGTTGACCAAAATGAGAATTGAAGTTCTTGGTTTCGATGACATGAAACATTTGTATGAAAGTGATCCTGATTTTTCAGAGCAGTGGAGAGTGTGTAGAGCACTGAATTCAAATCAATCAAGTATGAAGACTATTTAATTCAGGAAGATATGTTTTTAAAAGGTATTCAATTGTGTATACCGAGAGGATCAATGAGAACTAATTCGATTAAGGAGAAACATAACAGTGGATTGGCTAGACACTTTGGCATTGATAAAACATTGAGTTTGTTGAAGGAGAGGTACTTTTGGCCTTAGTTGTATAAGGATGTTCATAAATTTTTGAAAAGCTATGGAGTTTGTCAAGTTGTAAAAGGAGTGAGTCAGAATAATGGTTTGTATACACCTATTACTATTCTTGAGATACCTTGGAGTGATATCAGCATGGATTTTTTTCTTGGCTTACCTAGGATAGCAAGAGGTAATAATTCCATGTTTGTTGTTGTGGATATATTTTCTAAGATGACACATTTCATACCATGTAAGAAAACATCAGATGCAGTACATATAGCAGATCTTTTCTTTAAGGAAATTGTTATTTTGCATGGATTACTGAAGAGTATCATCTCTGACTGAGATAGTAAGTTTGTAAGGTATTTCTGGAGAAAACTTTGGAAAAAGTTGGATACTGAGCTAAATTTTTGTTCTACATTTCATCCATAGATTGATGGACAAACAGAGGTTGTAAACCGAAGTTTGGGTAACTTGTGGAGATCTTTAGTTAGAGACACACCAGGTAATTGGGATTTGATTTTGGCACAAGAAGAGTTTGCATACAGCAGTTTAGTGAACAGAAGTACTGGAAAGACACCTTTTAATATTGTTCATGGCACACAACCGAGAGGTATATAAGATTTGAGAGATATGTTGGAGAAGAGAAAAGAAGTGTTGAAGCAGAGGAATTTGAAAAATTTATGAATACATTGTATGAAGATGTAAAACAAAAGATAGAGAAAAGTAATAAAAAATACAAAGATAGTGCAGACAGATCAAGAAGACATAAAACACTTGAAGTTGATGATGCTGTGATGGTTCATCTCAAGAAAGGCAGATTTCCTATTAGAACTGTATAGTCAGAAAATGGAAGCACTTCCATGGTAGACTAGTTTAGCCTTTTGGATAAGTGGTTTGGGTTCATGTCAAGCACCTTGAATGGGTTCTTGACTTTGATCTGGCTTTATCCCCCTATTCTGCCCCATTTCCACTCTTTCCAACCTATTTCTAGCAACCCAGATTGAGAAATTGGGACTTTGGCCTTGGGGTCTAGGTCGACCTTTTCGGGTCAAGGTTAACCTCGACCTTGACCTAGGTCACAATCAACCTTTTTCAGGACTGGGGCCCAAATTCTAGAATCTTAGGGTTTTCAGATGTCGGTCTTTGGAAAAAGTTAATTCTCGCTTTCGGGTTGGCTGTTTCAGACTTCGGGACAACAAATCCTAAATTATATTTACCATAGGTCCTCTTCTAGGGGAATGGGTCCAATTAGATTTTAATTCTCCTATGTCAGCCTCTCTAGAATATTGTTCCCTAATTTCATATAAAGGGAAGTTTTCTCCTCTCATTTTCTCTAAGACTAAGGATGATTTCTAAGCACTAAGACTTGATAATTGCAAAAGTTCAAAGATTTGAAGAGTGAATTTCAAAGGTGAAGAAGAAAGATTTGAAGCAAGCCAAGTAGCCATTGAAGCATTCATCCATTCTCAAGCACTTCTCAAGCATCCATTTTCATCAAGGAGATCCATTGGTGGCCATTGAAGGATTCAAGCTCCATGGAGCCCTCTTGTTGAAGATTTCTCCATCTACCTTCCTCCAAGCCTCTTCCAATTCAAGAACCCATTCAAAATTGGTGTTGAAGATCTACAAAGAAATTGATTGAAGACATCCAACATTCTACATTCTACATTTTACATCCATTTGACACATCCATACTTGTGGATTAAAGGATTCAAATCCTCCACAAGGACTTTTACATAAGCAAGGTGAATTGTTTCATTTACTTTGTTTATTTCTGCAATTTCAATTATATATTTGAGGTTAATTCCAAAACCAGGGTTTGACCAAGGAAAAATCATCCCCCAACAAACAAACCCCTTTTTCTTGCAGGTAAAGGTTTGGAACAACAGACCGGGATGGAGATCTGGATACCCTTTTTAGAAAACTTCCAGGATCTGAAATTAGAATTTTAGTCTGAGACTTTTTAGGTTGATTGTGACTTAGGGAACAATCAAAAATACTGGAAAATGGTGACATTGACTTGAGGGTACAAATCTGACCTATCTCACAATAGAAAAATATTTCTAGGTTTTGTCCGTCTCTGTGTTTCTGTTCCAGATTCAGTCTCAGATTTTCTAGAAACTCAACACAGGCTTCAGAAAATAGCATTCTTTGGATCTGCAATATTTCAAAGGTTAGTGCATTTCTCCTATTTCATTCAATTAAGGTTTTCAATCTTTCTACATCTAAAATACACATTCAAATCAAATTAATCAATCAAAATCGGGTACTTAGATCTTCCTTCCTTATTCTTGTTTCCAAATGATTGATTCACTTATGCGTTGATCCTTCCTTTTGGGTTAGTCAACTTGGATCTTTCATTTGCATACCTAAGGATAGAAGGAGAGCATCTTATTTACCCCCATAACACAATAAAAAATATTCAAATGTAACATATCTACATGTCATCCATTTCTTATGTTACATTTTGGTGAACCCGCGATAGACAACTCTTTCTTTTTGGTGTTAGATTTACATATTTTATATTAGATCTTGAATGCATATTAGATTAGCTTTCTTTTATGATCTTTCATTTCCATTTTAAACAATTAAAATCAAACTCTTTGTTTTCTAAATTAGTTCATTTACATTGCATTGGTGTATGAGCTTTACCACTTTTAGTCCTACTTATAGTATCTCAGTTAGAAGAAGCTGTAGACTCATGGGTTCCTTTGATCTTGAATCTTTCTCTCCTTTCTATAGGATTCTAGATGACAATTTGAATACTCATGATTCCAATCCTTCTATGGAGCATAACTCTTCTCATGATGAGGAAGATGCTTTAATATTTCCTCTTGAACAAGTGCAAAAACTTTCAACCAAACTTGATAAAATGGGAAATTGGCTTATTCAAGAAAACCATAATCAAGATTCCATCCAAGCTATAGAAGCTCTTAAGAAATTCCTTCATGATAGTGATCAAGGTGTTAATTTCTTACGTGGTATCACTCATCTTGTGCCTTCGAATGTTAAACCTTTAGCTCAAGAGGCTCAAGATTTAGGATTTACTCCTCCTATCACTAGTGAGGGACCTTCTTCTATTCCTTTACCTAGCATTCCTACTTATACTCCTCCTTTGATGACTACATCTCTCCCAATTTCATCTATTCTTGTGAGTGCTCCACCGGTATCTCTACCTACCTCATAACCTTCATATCATAGTGTAGCTTTTACTCATACTAATCCCCTTCCAATTATGGTTCCAAATGTTCCACCAGTTGTATCTTCTATTCCTGCTGCTTCCTACACTTTTCCTAGTGTTCCTAATGTTTCTATGCCACCTGTGTCTTCTAATGTTTCCACAATTATTAGTTTGGCTCAGACTGTGTCATCTTTAAAACAACAACTTGCATCCTTAACTCAATCCAAGTTTAGCATTCCTACATGTGATATGGGTAGTTCCTTATCCTTAGACATTATTCATGCTACTGTTCCTCAATAAGTTGACATGCCTCGTCTAGAGAATTACAATAGTAAAGGCGATCCTGTTACTCATGTTAAAACATTTCAAATCCTTTGTAGTGATTATGCTCATGACCATAGGATTTTGGCTAAACTATATTCTAGAACCTTTCATGATAAGGCTTTGCAATGGTATTGTTCTTTACCTCCTTATTCTATTGATTCTTTTCCTAAACTTTCTAATACCTTCATTCAACAATTTTAAAATAACATTGGTCCACAAGTTTCCTTAACTGATTTAATGCATTGTAAACAAAACATTAAGGAAAAAATGACTGATTTCATTGGTAGATTTAAGCATTTGTATGCTCAGATTTCTTATCATGTTCCTAATATTGATATTCAACACATGTTTAATTCAAATTTACAAAAGGATATTAGAGATAAGATTCTGCTTACTGAATTTACCTCTTTTCAACAACTTTGTGCAACACTTCATCACTATCAATTACAAGTGAGTCAATTTGAGAGAAATACTCCAATGGCTCCTATTCCCATTGATAAGAGTGACAATGCTCCTAATCCTAATTAATTTCAGAAACCTAACAACTACATCAACATTAACAAATAGATGAATGTAGTTTCTGATCAAGTTGTTGTTGCATCTCATAATGCCACTTCTGCATCCACTGCTTTTCGTATGAATCGTACGTTTACTCCTCTCTCTGAATCTTTACATTCCATTATGAGTAGGTTGCTAAGTGCTAATATTATTACCTTGCCTCCTGTTTGACCTCTCCTTCCTACTACTATAGCTTCAAAATCCTTGGATTCTAAAGCTTTTTTCCAATACCATTTCCATAATGGCCATGATACTAAAAAGTTATTCTCTAAAACATAAAGTTCAAGAATTAACTGATTTCAATGCTTTATCTGTTGATAATCTTGATGGTAATGGAAAGAAAATTTTCTATCCTCCTTATAAAAACCTTCAAATCTACATGAATCCTCTACCTACACATGATACTAATACCATCACTCAACCATCTTCTGTGGATGTCGTTTACAATTCAAAGATGGATGATCTTAATCACATTGTTAATCATGTGGAAAGCATTGTTGCATCTCAACCTATTGTTCAAGATACTTTGCCTCCACCTCAACTTCAAGTTCCACATAAACCTCAGAAACAAACTAAGGATAAATGACCTCCAGAAATTTCAATTACCTTTGATGATTCTGAGGCTATTAAGGCTCCCGATGGTCCCCTTTATATTTATGTTAGGATTGCTAAGATACCTACACGTAGTTATCTGGTTGATCCCATATCTTTAATAAATGTCATTACTGAGGAAAATGTTTTTATGAAAAACCTACAACATGATTGTTATGATCTATCGGATGCATGGATCCAAACTTGCAATGGTTTTCTCTATCCTGCACTTGGTTCTATTAACTTGCCTGTTGAACTTTGTGGCAAGGTTATAGATACTACCTTCATTGTCATTCCTACTTCTGATCAATTTCAAGTCAAATTTGGTTTGCCTTGGATAACTGATATGCATGCTATTGCTTCTCCTATTCATAAATTTCTTAAGTTCATTCATAATAGAGAATTAAAAATGATTAATCATAGTTTTTATCAACCTTCTAGGCCTAGAGATTGTGCTACTCTTGATTTCTTTTGGCCCTCATTACCTAACTCATTTCCTCCTCACCTTGACAACCTTTTTTTCTCATATCAAGCCTATACACATCACAAGATAGTCGAGTTAAGCATGCCTTAGATAGATCTCAACCATGGTCTTTTGCAAACTCCTTCTATACCTCCTTTATCCATTACTTCTAACTCTATTATTCAACCTCCCAATGTTGCTGCTTAGCCTACTATGAATCCTATCAATCCTCCTACAGAACCTGTGAAGGAATCAATGGTTATTCCTCCTAGTTCTCCACATGTGTCAAACAAATCAAAATGTAATAAATATACTAATGAATGTCGTAAGAAGCGTAGAGCTAATGCTATGGCACGTGCTTCTCTTATTTGAAACTCTTTATATTCTTTCGATCAACCTATGCTTGATGTGTTGAAAGAAGTTAAGATTCACAAAGATGTTAAGATGAATGAGTGTGATGATCCTATTCGCATCTTAGATCCAATTTCAATTAATCTTGATAAGGAGGATACTTTAGATGATCCTTTTGATCTTAGTGATGAATATGAGACCATTGACCTTGACACTGACTTCCCTTGTATGCTTTCAAATCAATTGACAATTATACCTAGTATCGAGCAACGCAATTCTTAAGAGGATCCTTGTTTGGAACTGGCTATTATTCCTACTATATTGGATATAGTCCCTCTTGTGAGTTTCCCACCTTCCCTAAATGATATAAACTAAGACGGGGAGTGTAGGCGATGTGCCTGATTGGCTTATCCTTCATGGTTCTACTTTCTTTGGGGAACGGTGTCAATTCATTTGCAATAATATCATATCTATATATAAATATTATCTTATGATCATACTAACCCCACAATAGGTAGATCCCTTATGTGTCCTTTGTATGTTTATGTGATATTTCCCATGAGTTGTCTTTGTTTGGGGGCATCTCATAGTGGAAATGTAATCAGTAGAGTTTTTTATGTTTCCGTTCAAGCCATTGCTCCTATTAAAGTGTTAGCAATGACTTGTGGGGGCATACACTCTACTCACTTTTTTCACACACACACACACACATTCAAAAAATTTCAAAAACTTAAAACTTTTTTCCCTTTATGGATTAAAGACTGATCCTTAAAGCATGGACATTTTATTTTATAGGATCTCTTGATCCCTCCAGTTTAAATTTACATTGATCTCTTGATCCCTCCAGTTTCAAATTATAATGTTTTGATCCCTTAAGGATGGAAGGTGTCCTTAAGAATGGATCTCCCTGATGGGTTGACTAGTGAGTAGCCACATTCACTAGGCGATTCAACTCCATCTTTCCAATTACACTTTTTTCTTGTATTGTTCACAATGGGACATAAGTTCTCATTGGGCGAACTGACCATACCCTCTCTCTCCTTCTCCTTAATTGGTGATGTCTCTCTTATTGTGATCTTAGGGTTGATAAAGAATTAAGTCCCTTGGGGGCTTGAATATTTCTTTGTCCCTTTATGATTCCAATAAGACTATCTATTCTTTATGATCTCCTTTACCAAGAGTATGTACTGAGTCCATACTCTTGCTAAAGTGGGCGCTAAATGTATAGTCAGAAAATGGAAGCACTTCCATGGTAGACTAGTTTAGCCTTCTAGGTAAGTGGTTTGGGGTCATGTCAAGCACCTTGAATGGGTTCCTGACTTTGATCTGGCTTTATCCCCATGTTCTACCCAATTTCCACTCTTTCCAGCCTATTTTTGGCAACCTAGGCTGAGAAACTGGGAATTTGGCCTTGGGGTCTAGGTCAACCTTTTTGGGTCAAGGTTGACCTTGACCTTGACCTAGGTCACAATCGACCTTTTTCAAGTCCAAGGCACAAATTCAAAAATCTCAGGGTTTTTGAATGTCGGTCTTTGGAAAAAGTTAATTCCTGCTTCTGGGTCGGTTGTTTCAGACTTCGGGACAACAAATCTTAAATTATATTTAACATAGGTCCTCTTCTAGGGGCATGGGTCCAATTAGAATTTATTTCTCCTATGTCAGCCTCTCTAGAAGATTGTGCCCTAATTTCATATAAAAGGAAGCTTTCTCCTCTCATTTTCTCTAAGACTAAGGATGATTTCTAAGCACTAAGACTTGATAATTGCAAAAGTTCAAAGACTTGAAGAGTGAATTTAAAAGGTGAAGAAGAAATATTTGAAGCAAGAAAAGTAGCCATTGAAGCATTCATCCATTCTCAAGCACTTCTCAAGCATCCATTTTCATCAAGGAGATCCATTGGTGGCCATTGAAGGATTCAAGCTCCATGGAGCCCTCTTGTTCAAGATTTCTCCATCTACCTTCCTCCAAGCCTCTTCCAATTCAAGAACCCATTCAAGATTGGTGTTGAATATCTAAAAAGAAATTTATTAAAGACATCCAGCATTATACATTCTACATTTTACATCCATTTGACACATCCATACTTGTGGATTCAAGGATTCGAATCCTCCACAAGGACTTTTACATAAGCAAGGTGAATTGTTTCATTTACATTGTTTATTTCTGCAATTTCAATTATATATTTGAGATTAATTCCAAAACTTGGGTTTGACCAAGGAAAACCCCTCCCCCAACAAAAAAACCCCTTTTATTGCAGGTATAGGTTTGGAACAGCAGATCGGGACGGAGATCCAAATACCCTTTTTCAACAAACTTCTGAGATTCGAAAGCAGAATTTCAGTCTACAACTTTTTAGGTCGATTGTGAACTAGGGAACAATCAGAAATACTAGAAAATGGTGACATTGACTTGAGGGTACAAATTAGAACTGTCTCAGAATAGAAAAATATTTATGGGTTTTTTTCGTCTTTGTGTTTTTGTTCCAGATCCGGTCTTAGATTTTCTAGAAACTCAACATAGGCTTCCAAAAACAACATTCTTTGGATCTGCAATATTTTAAGGTTAGTTAATTTCTCCTATTTCATTTAATTAAGGTTTTCAATCTTTCTACATCTAAAATACACATTCAAATCAAATTAATCAGTCAAAACCAGGTACTTATATCTTCCTTCCTTATTCTTTTTCCCAAATGATTGATTCACTTATGGATTGATCCTTCCTTTTGGGTTAATCAACTTGGATCTTTCATTTGCATATATAAGGATAGAAGGAGAGCATCTTATTTACCCCCATAAAAAAATAACAAATATTCAAATGTAACATATCTACATGTCATCCATTTCTTATGTTACATTTTGGTGAACCTGCGATAGACAACTCTTTCTTTTTGGTGAACTTGAGATAGAAAACTCTTTATTTTCTAAATTATTTCATTTACATTGCATTGGTGTATGAGATTTACCACTTCTAGTCCTACTTATAGTATCTTGGTTAGAAGAAGCTGTAGACTCATGGGTTCCTTTGATCCCGAATCTTCCTCTCCTTTCTGTAGGATCCCAGATGACAATTTGAATACTCATGATTCCAATCCTTCTATGGAGCATAACTCTTCTCACTCATCTCATGATGAGGAAGATGCTTTAAGAGTTCCTCCTGAACAAGTGCAAAAAATTTCAACCAAACTTGATAAAATGGGAAATCGGCTTATTCAATAAAACCATAATCAAGATTCCATCCAAGCTATAGAAGCTCTTAAGAAATTACTTCATGATAGTGATCAAGGTGTTAATTTATTGCGTGGTATCACTCATCTTGTGCATTCAAATGTTAAACCTTTAGCTCAAGAGGCTCAAGATCTAGGATTTACTCCTATCACTAGTGAGGGACCTTCTTCTATTCCTTTACCTAACATTCCTACTTATAATCCTCCATTGATAACTACATCTCTCCCAATTTCATCTATTCCTGTGAGTGTTCCACCGGTATCTCTACCTACCTCACAACCTTCATATCATAGTGTACCTTTTACTTATACTAATCCCCTTCCAACTATGGTTCCAAATGTTCCACCAGTTGTATCTTCTATTCCTGCTGCTTCCTACACTTTTCCTAGTGTTCCTAATGTTTCTATGTCACCTGTGTCTTCTAATGACTCCACAATTATTATTTTGGCTCAGACTATGTCATCTTTACAACAACAACTTGCATCCTTAACTCAATCCAAGTTTAGCATTCCTACATGTGATATGGGTAGTCCCTTATCCTTAAACATTATTTGTGCTACTGTTCCTCAACAAGCCGATATGCCTCATCTAGAGAATTACAATGGTAAAGGCAATCCTCTTACTCATGTTAAAACATTTCAAATCCTTTATAGTGATTATGCTCATGGCCATAGGATTTTGGCTAAACTATATGCTAGAACCTTTCATGATAAGGCTTTGCAATGGTATTGTTCTTTACCTCCTTATTCTATTGATTCTTTTCCTAAACTTGCTAATACCTTCATTCAACAATTTTAAAATAACATTAGTCTACAAGTTTCCTTAATTGATTCAATGTATTGTAAACAAAACATTAAGGAAAAATTGACTGATTTCATTGGTAGATTTAAGCATTTGTATGCTCAAATTTCTTTTTTTTTCCTGATATTGATATTCAACACATGTTTATTTCAAATTTACAAAAGGATATTAGAGATAAGATTTTGCTTACTGAATTTACCTCTTTTCAACAACTTTGTGCAACACTTCATCATTATCAATTAAAATGGAGTCAATTTGAGAGCAACACTCCAATGGCTCCTGTTCCAGTTGATAAGAGTGACAATTCTCCTAATCCTAATAAATTTTAGAAACCTAACAAATACATCAAGATTAATAAATAGATGAATGTGGTTGCTGATAAAGTTGATGCTGCATCTCATAATGCCACTTCTGCATCCACTGCTTTCTGTATGAATCGTACGTTTACTCCTCTCTCTGAATCTTTACATTCCATTATAAGTAGGTTGTTAAGTGCTAATATGATTACCTTGCCTCCTATTCGACCTCTCCTTCCTACTACTATAGCTTCAAAATCCTTTGATTCTAAAGCTTTTTGTCAATACCATCGCTGGAATGACCATGATACTGAAAAATGTTATTCTCTAAAACATAAAGTTCAAGACTTAATCAATTCCAATGCTTTATCTGTTGATAATCTTGATGGTAATGGAAATTTTTTTTTCTCTCCTCCTAATCAAAACCTTTAAATCTACATGAATCCTCTACCTACACTTGATACTAATACAATCGCTCAACCATCTTCTGTAGATATCGTTTATGATTCAAAGATGGATGATCTTAATCACATTGTTAATAATGTGGAAAGTGTTGTTGCATCTCAACCTATTGTTCAAGATCCTTCACCTCCACCTCAACTTCAAGTTCCAGATAAACCTCAGAAACAAAGTAAGGATAAACGACCTTAGGAAATTACAATTACCTTTGATGATTCTGAGACTATTAAGGCTCTCGATGGTCCCCTTTATATTTATGCTAGGATTTATAAGATACCTACACGTGGTTGTCTGGTTGATCCCACATCTTTAATAAATGTCATTACCGAGGGAAATCTTTTTATGAAAAACCTACAACGTGATTTTTATGATCCATCGGATGTATGGATCCAAACTTGCAATGGTTTTCTCTATCCTACACTTGGTTCTATTAACTTGCCTGTTGAACTTTGTAGCAAGGTTATAGATACTACCTTCATTATCATTCCTACTTCTGATTAATTTTAAGTCAAATTTGGTTTGCCTTGGAGAATTTCTATGCATGCTATTGCTTCTCCTATTCATAAATGTCTTAAGTTCATTCATAATGGAGAATTAAAAATTATTAATCATAGTTTTTATCAACCTTCTAGGCCTAGAGATTGTGCTACTCTTGATTTATTTTGGCCCTCATTACCAAAAAAATGTTTTCTTTGGTTATTTAGTTTTTTCTTTGTCGCTCGAGTTCTGCTACTCGCGCATTCTTGTCTTTGTCGCTCGGGTTTTGTTGCTCAAGCATGCTTGTTTCCTATTGCTTGTTCATGCTTTACTGATGGGTTTCAGTGATGTCCTTATCGACAGGTCTTCTGATGCTCGGTGTTGATGGGACTTTGTGACCAGCTCTGCCAACAAAGATAAGTTGTCACTGGGTACCAGGGTACCAATGAACTCCGCCTAAAGAGGTTTACCAGAGAATAAATTCTCCTAGCCTCCAAGCACCTGGTAATCAGGTCTGAATGATGCAGGGGAGCTAAGTTGGGTAGGTGACAGTTGTTTGAGGGGATAGCTAGTTTTACTCATCTTTTCTAGGGATTTTAATGGGGGTGAGGTTTCCAGCAAGCACTTGGACTTAATAAAGAAATTGCAAAAGATATATCGGGGTTAGAATATATTTCTACTTATAGCGGCGTAATACATATTCAAACATCAATAATGCTCTAATGCTGGAAAACAAAACTAAATATCAAATGCACAAAGAACCATCGATTCATATGCATTCAATAGCAAAGGAAGGTAAGATCATTAACTAAATGCAAAACACTAGATCAAAAGACATAAGAATACATATAACACAAAAGATGTTCGCTAACTATGGAGATCAGAACAACACACAACATAGGGCCATAAGTTGTTCTTCCTTCTTCATTAACTCAAAATGGTTCCAACATCATTGGCGAGTACATCCATGGCTCCAAGGGAGCATTAAGCTACTAAGAACAAACCAAGAGAACTTCTAACTGAAAAGCAATTTTCTACTGCTACTGGACAAAAAAATCATCATTTTCACCAACCCTTGTTATGGCATCAGACTTTTTATTTATAGAAAAACTTGACCTAATCTACCTATACACTTACTAAATAGAATACAATATCTATGGCTAGTATTACCTGCACCACTTACAATCATCTCGGGATCTACAAAGTTCCTACAAGACAAAAGAAGAAGAAAAGGGGAGAAATCCAAAAGAATCATCCTAGAGAAGAGAGCCAAGGTACTGTCAGAAGAAACTTGCTTATTCTGGTAACTTAGGCCATATGCCTCATTAATGCTAATTGTGGCTCCCTGTCTTTGATGCATGTCAGGTAGTAAATGCGAGAGTGGCACCTTGGGGGGATAAGAAGATGTTTGTCAGAAACATACCACCTGCCTGATCCATTACTATCTGGATCACCTACACTCTGACAATTATTGATTGCTGACAGTGATTGGTTGGCTCCGGGAACTTGGATGAAGATCACTGTAAAGAATACAAAACTTGGACCTGGAATTCTAGAGTTTGGGAGCTTATGCTCAAAGAATAACAAATCTTCAAAATTTTTCCCTGTTGGAAAAAATCTTCAGACTGGAGGAATTTATTTTTCCTTATACATTCTTGAATGCCTCCAAAATATGGAGGATCCCCTCCTCGTCTACCTCATTTATACATTCTTGGCGGTCTTTGGTGGTTCCCAACTAGTTTCCCACATCTCGGGTGCCCTCCTTGAATTTTGTAGCCACCTTTGCGACATCATGCGCTCAGAGCATCATTAAGATGAGGCATGAAATTTTTGCTCCATCAAAATCTTTGGAAGACTGGAACCGCCCTCCATTATTTCATTGAACTTGCTCAAAACAAAATCCACCAGGGCACACGTATTGGTGCTGAAGGGATCAAAATTCTAAACCCTTGTAACAAATTCCATGTTAGAATTTAAAGAATTTTGAATTTCTGAGACCCTATCCTCCAAATCTGCTACCAATTGCTTGCCCAAATCAAACTTAAGGCTAAGTATGGAGTGTTGGATCTGGAGGAATCTGAAAGCCTCATCCCCCAAAATGCCCATCTCTATGATGATATCTTCTCTGAAATTCATTATTTCTTATAGCTCGGACCTCCACTCCTCATATTTCTCCATTTCTCTCCTCCATTGAGCAATGACACTATTTACTTGACCTAGAATATTAGTGGCCTGGTGGAGGTCCAGGAGTGTCACTGCCAGGAAATGCCTTACGGTTTCGATCTTCTTAGTGACCCACCCATCAACAGCTTGCGCTTTCTTTTTCATTGTTCTAAGTGTGTCAATATCACCTTGTGCGAGTAGTGTTCTGGATGTGGAGGCCTCCGAAGTAATCATGGCCAATTGTTGTGTCTGTTCTATGAGAAATCTGAGGAGATTAACATTCTTTTCCTTTTCCTCCTTTACCTCTATGCCTCTTTCTTGTATCGGGCCTGAATTTCTTGAGCTGCTTCACTCAACAAGTCCAATTCTCCCTACTTATCTCTCCTCTCTAGAGGGAATTCTATTATAGTATAATCAAAAACTCAAACTACTGCTTCCTCTTTGTTTGGGGGAGGTGTTGCTACCATTGTGACAATATCACCTCCCGGACCAGTCTGAATGGTGTGGAGGGTCCGGGCCTTCTTGAGCTTTTGGCCCTCTTGGTTCTAGGCCATCATCTCTGCTAGGGAAAGAGGGGCCTTTGATGTCATCAGGGCTTTTATTTTCCTTTATTCTATCAACCATGGTGGTGGAAGGGAGGTCTAGTTGCCAGGATCTAGACATTTGGGTCCTCTCTAGGGGCCTGATACATTTCCCCAGTATCTGTAGTTGCTATGGACTCTTCTTCTCTATCTCCAGGGTTTCCCATTTCTTCCACCTTGGTAGAATTTACATTTGTATCCATATTTTTGGGGTTACCCCCCTCACCTTGCTGCTACTGGTCTTCCTCGGCATTCTCTACCAAGACATTCTCCTCTATAGACCTATTTTTTGGAGGTGGTGAAGGTGCCCATCCCAGATTTGACTGCTGCACTGCTGGGACCACCTTGCCGAATGTCATTTCTTTGGGTAAAGGGTTACCCTAGGTATTAAGAGGTGTTTTGAGTGTGGTACGTGAGGGTACAGTTGTTTTTGAAGGTCTATTTTTTCCAGTCATAGCCAATTTCTCACTCTGTTCTTGCCTTTCTCCTATCTCGATCCCCGGGACCGGTATCTCTTCCCCATCTTGTGGTTCTTCCTATACCTTTTCCTACTCTGGCTCCTACTCTTTTTGTTTTTCTTGTTGTTCTTGGGGCTCTTCTTTTAGGGAAACCTCTTTCTCTTGTCTTTCCCCTTTTCCAGGGATAATTTTGACTTCTTGTGTAATGATCTCCTCAACTTCCCTCTCCACATCTGCCTGTACATTTACCAGGTCTTTAGTTTAGAACATGTCATCAAAATCATTGTGGGGATGGGAGACCATTGGAGGGTCTTCTAGTTTAGGGGAGGAAGAGATAAGTTCCACTGGTGTACTATCCAATAGTTCGGGGCCTGCATCTGTGCTTGGTGGAGGGATATCCACCCTTTTCTTCCTTCTCTGTATTTGTAGTGGAACCCCGACATCCAAAATAGCCGCATCTTCATGTCTTGTTTTTGCTACCTAGTTCATGAGTGTTTCAAGTGAAGGGGAGCCTGCAAGAAGGGCAGAGGCAACCAGAGCAACACTGAGACCAAGGGAAAGTCTGGCGCTGATTGTTTTTCTCAGCCGTCGAGATGACTCAAGTTGAGCATGGAGCTGGTCTATTATAGGTGCTGGAACTAAGGATAGGACCTGGGCCATGGTTCTCTCTTTTTATTTCCCCTTATCTTTTCCCTAACTTGATGTTCCAGAGCTGGAAGAAAACTCTTGCAAAATTGGGGGATTCTGGCGGATGCTCTTCTTGCACACCCTGGAAAAATGTGTGTGACTTTGATTTATGACATCCTTGGTGACACTCTCAATTATCAAATTTTCTATGGTGTCCCAATCTAGTGGAGGGAGAGCCATCTTGTCAATCCATTTTAATTTATACTCTGGGTCCTCTATAGGCCCGGTGTCTGAAAAATCCTTTGGGAAGGTCCAAAGACCCATTCTCTTCATCATCCCTTTGGTCATCCTCTCGTAATGTCGGCCCCAGACCTCAAAATCATCCTGGAAATGTGCCCAAAAATCTTCATGTGTGGCTCATGGGGCACTGACACCCGGGGCAATGTTGCATTTATTTTTCCCATCATATCAAAATTGTTCTGCGCCAAGTAGAACTTTGCTAGCCCCAGACTGTTTAATTCATTGTCGGCTTCTTTGGGTGCTACAAGGATACAAGTAAAGTTTGCAAAAGTGATCAGGAAGGGGATGGTGGTGACCTTCTTGACACCATAAAGTGTATGCACCTCTAGAATTTGTTTGCAATACTCCAAAAGAATAATCCTATCCCTGCAATGCCTGGGCAATAGGTAGGGCTTGCCGGAGAATCTGGTCACCCAAATGTAAGAATGCTACTAAAATTGAACAAAATAATTTTTGTATGAAATCACCAAGGCTATGGCCTCCTTGGACAGCCAGTACCCAAAATCTCGAGTAAGTGTCAAAATGTTGTGGTAAACGAAGGTGTCATTTACCCGACAAAAATTTGGGAAGCTAGCTTCCCATTGAATTTGGGGGAAATAATCCCAAGGAGCATTCTAGTCAGACCCTGTCCCCAAAATGCCTACCGTAAGTAAACCCCGGAGTGTGGGTCTTTGTTGTTCCAGTGCCCATAAGACATATGAAGTCATGTGGAACTTTGTTGTTTCATTGAACTTGTTCAACTGATAATCCACATGGTTGGAAATGATGGTTTCCCAATCAAAATTCTGCCCATGGGTGGTGATGTTGTACAAAAAGTAGTGCATCCATGGTGAGAAGTCTCAGGCATGGGGCTCTCCAAAGATACGACATAAAAAGATGATCCCCACTTAGATGCATTCCTTGAAATCTATGTGGGGGATCTCCAACTTGATTTTCTTATAATCTTTCCTCGGGCTCTTTAGCCATTGGGTATTGAGGTGCTGTCAGGCCATCTGTTGAACATTGTTGAACTCTTGTAGTGATACAGCCCAGGAGATGACAGTAGAATTTTTAAACTGAGGGATCCCCAACTCTAAAGAAAAAGTAATAGCATCAAGGGACACTATGGGCGTGGGTTAGTTCAAAGGGAGGGAAGTAGCAAGAAAGACAACCCAGGTGGGTGCGTTGTAGTGTTTCAATAGGGAGATAATTATCTCTAGAGCCTACACTGAGAAGGGGAAGTAGGCAAATTTAATTATGCTAGAGGCAGCCACGTTCTTTTCCATGCTATCTGTTGGTTGTGTTTCTTGTTCAATTCTCTTTACCAAATTTTTGTTGTCCTCATGCTTGTTTCTTGACTAAAAAAAGAGGTCTCTCAGTTCATGTGTCATTTCCCTATTGAAATCTTCAGGTTGTCAGGTCAGAACCCATGAAAAAATTGCAAATCCTCAAAACCCTAGGTCATGTTTATTAGGAAAGATTGAAAAACCCTTAAATGTGTATCTCAGTTCTATTTTAGCATTACCTTTTGAGGTTCACTTAAGTCATGTGTTAAAAAAGCTTAATCGCCTTGTCGCATGATCCAAATGGCATATTCCTTTCTCTTTCGAGACTTGGCGATTACCTTGTGTCGGGATGTCTCTAAAAGATTTCAAATATTCCTTTTGCTTTTAGAGACTTGGCGGAGCTCTTCATGTCACGATGTCGCTAAATGAGAAGACAGGTCAGTAATATGTGACGGGGCCCACAGATAAGTCATGGTGTCATGAGAAAGGGTTAGTAGTTAGTTGTTCTTCACGAGACTAGGCGATTTCTTTGTGTCGCATTGTTGCTAGATTGGCCTGCAGTTAAGTAAGCAGTAAAAGTTCCTGTCGCGTAGTCTCTAGAAAGAATGGTGGTTAAGTGAAAAGGGCAGAGACTTTGTGACTAACCATATGTAGTTTGAGATAAAAAAACAGTCGGGTTGTTGCCAGATTAAATGCTGAGTCAGCTTTTCTTTTAGTAGTGCACAGACGAGTGATAAATGAGACACGTGTCCAAAGACAAAGTGACTAAAAAGCTTGTCACATGGTCTCAAAATGTAAAAATAGCCTTTAGCGGATAAGAGACTAAGTGTAAAAGCCTGTATTGTCACGTAGTCTCTAGAAGATTTAAGGGAATGTTATATTACTTAGTGATTCAATGAAAGCCATCAAATGTAATGATTCAAAGATCCTACGATGGTCGCGAAGTCTCTAAGTAAAAGGTCCCAAAGGAAGATGTACTCGTGACTCAGAGATAAGGGTATGTCACATGGTCACCAGATGAAATGAAGGGTAAAGTGCTTGTCTCTAAAGAATAAGTTACTTTACATTGGCATTTAGCGATTACGTGACTAAAGGCAGTCGCAGAGTCTCCAAGAAAAACATGAGTTAGACTTTTAATCCAGCGACTTTGATTTACACAGTCGCATGGTCGCCAGAAGTAAACTATGGTTAACTATAATGGGAAAAGTTACATAGTCGCTAAGTCTCTAGAAGAATCAAGGGTTAAAGACTTGGGTCAGCGACAAGGAGATCATACACAATCACGTAGTCGCTTAATATGAAATCATAAGAAAAGGCAGCAGTATCTGACATGACAACATGAATTATTCAGCGTCCAATGATAAGCTTGGATATTGATTACTGTGTCAAAAAGGGTAGCTGAGATGTATGATAGAGAGCCAATCACAGTGAAACATGTCATGACATTCAAATTTTATAAATTTTTGCACATATATGAATTTGATTTCCTATCACACTCAAGGGCTACGGCTAGGTTTTCAATTAATTCACAGCATGCTGAATTGAAGAAATGAATTGATGATTTTCAAAATAATGAGCCGTGTACTTCAAACAATCACCATAAAGAGCTGAACAAGGGTTCATTTTAACTTACCTTGCTTTCAAAATTTCAGAGCTAAGAATTGCTAGGTATTCTGAGAAGAGAGAAAAAACTAGAAAAATTGTAGAGTATTCAGTTGATCAAGAGGCTTTGAAATTCTAAGAATTGTGCAAAGAGGAGTAAGCTGAGTCTTGGAAATAGATTTGTTTCAATATCAGCAAAGAAGAAGAGATTCAGACACAACAAACATGAGCAAAGCGGTCAATGTGGCTTCTACCAGCGGGAGAAGTGAGGATGCAAGTGAAGAGTCTCAGGGGAAATGGAATTATTCTGATGAATTCCTCAGATTACTACCAGGTTCAACTCAGAACAGAAGGGCAGATGCTAATTTTCTTAGAGATGACTATCGCGACATTAGAGATGCTGAGACTCTGGGGATAACAGGTTTTTCCCCTTTTAATTACTTTTTAAACAATTCTGATAAACCAATCCCAATTTCAAACCCTTGGACCTGTGGTTTAGCTAGATTGATTGTTCCTGATGTCTACATAGATGTAGATTTGTTCTTAGGCCTCGCCAATCATTATGATGTATTGTCTAAAACAATCAAGAGGAATGATGGCACCGCCCTGCTCATCCTAAATAGAAATCCATTTATTCAAGCTTTTTGTTTGTATAGTACTATGTCTACCAGAATTGACATGACTAAGAAAGAGGCGAGGTATAATTTGAAGCCTGGTATTGTTAGGGCAAAATTGCAAAAACACATGTTCAAGGAGGTGAGAAAACATCTTGGTCCTATGTCTGGGACAAGCCCTTACTACTTCAAGGACTTGCACTTCTATATTAAGTACATTGCCTATGCCCTATGTGGAGTGCTAGGGATAGATGGGGAAGCAGATAAGGTCAATGCCAGGATATTGATGATGGTAATAGATTAGCAGGAGGTGCATTCTAGCACTAGCTACAATTATATACAATATATCATTAACAAAATGCATGAGGGATTCATAGTGACTAAAAATAAAATGGCAGATCCTAAGGAGAAAGAGCCCAAGTTCTTACACTACTCCATCCTCATGAATCTCCTATTGCATTATAATTTTGTGATCATGGATGTAAATAATTTGACTCCTCAGAGGTTTTATCAAGATGGACCTAATCCTATCCAATTCTGGATAAAAATTTGGAATTATACATCTATGGATTGTGATTACTATGCATTTCAAAATTTGATTGTGTATCCAATAGTATAGCGCCTGGGCATTAGCAGGACAAGAATCCCCATTAAGATTATGCAATTTCTGAGGCCAAATGAATACTTGGACAAATGGGAGGGAGACCACAATTGGGGAGATTTCTTCTTAGAAGAGAACTATACCATAATTAGGGTCTATGGATGTATACATCCACCTCATATCTTGCCTTACCATGTGCCTGCAAGAGTTGCTACCATGGAATTTGTTTGGCAATTTTTGTTAACAGATAATGAGAACTTTGCATCACATAGGAAGGGGACCATAACCCCTAGACAGTTCAGAATTTCAGATTTTACAATTGGCAAAGGTGCAATTGATTCAGTCACCCAGTGGATAGAAAGTTGCAGAATGGGGATAGCCTCATATAGATATATTGATCCTAAAGGCTTCATGACAGGAGTCAGAAAAATATACACTCCTACAATTCCCAATACAAATGTCCATTGTGAATGTATTGAGGAGGATGCAACAAGGAACATTCTTGATGATGATGAAATCAAGACAAGAAGAACAAGGATTCAAGAGCTGCTGAACCTTGAAGGGAAAATTAAAAGAGATGGGTTATCCTTTGGGGGTTTTTACCCTGATCTCCCATCTTTTGACAAGATTAAGGCCATGATAGATAATTATTGAACAATTGGAAAATGCCCTTGATAAGAAAGGTGCCCAAGAGCCAGACCATTCAGAGTCTGAATATGATAGTAGTAGTGATAGTGACTATGCTCGTCCTACTAGATATGTTCAACCTGAGCAAGATGTTGCCAAGATACCATAGCTGCAAGGAATAAAGGGCCATGTTGTTGACTTGACAGAGGCCACACAACCAGATGATGTAGAGGAGCCTTTAGCTAAAAGGAAAAAGGTTGAAATAGGCCACCCTTTAGTTGAAAGGCAAGAACAGAAAAAAGATAAAGCAAGTGCCCCAGTGCCTTGAAATAGGTTATATGATCATAACCTAAGAAAATTGATTAGGGAAGGGAAGAAAAAGCAACCTGATATGAAAGAGAAGGTTGAATTACCCCTTAAAGCCTGTGTTGATGAAAGAATGATACATCAAAAACAATTTATGAATGATGATAATTTCATCAAGCGTGAGAAGTTTAAAGACTTCCTAAGGCGGTATAAGAAGGAGCAAAATAGAGTTGAATTAACTATTGATGGGAAAGAGAAAGTAAAAAATGAGGCCCTAGTGGCCCTACAATCATATGACCCAGAAAGTGAAGACATCTCACCTGATGAAGCCAGAAAAATGGTACTGGATAGTGGCATATTACTTGCTGAGGGTTGGGATTTGGCTTCTGCATTCATAATTGATCAAATACAAAAGCAACCAGATTTGAAGATGTAAAGTGAAATGCAAATGGGGGATATGATTAAAGGATTTGAGTATAGCTCACAATCTCAAGCCTTTGCAATGTGGAACCTTTTCCCTAAGGACAAGAAGCCTCAGCTAGTAAACATTTAGGAAAACATGGTGGGAAATCAGATGTTCTGGTCTGTGCAGAATACAGGGGATTTAGAAATATCCTAGATCATGACACATTGGGCACACTTGAAAGAGGACAAGACAAAATAGTTGTCTGACAAGTGTATCTTGTTGATAGAGGAGACTAATGCATTGGCCAAAGACTGAGAAATGTGCCAGATCAAGATACATCAGCAGGATGAGGTGATTGCAAAGTTGTTAAAAGAATTAGAAGAAAAGCCTGAGGTGATGTATGTGCCTGTACAACCACAACCTTTGCAAATTGAAGATAAGGAAAAATTAGAAGAAGTGGTTGAGAAGGAGGACATAGGACAAAACAACAATGAAATTGCGTTAAATGCATTAACAGGCATTCTACAACAAAGGATTGAAGTCTTAAAGGATAAGACTGATGTTGTACTTAATGCTTATAACAAGTTGCTAGCTTTGCATACAGAGGTAATGGGGTATCTTTCTATTTTGAACCCCTATTTCACCAAGTGGTCTACTAGGGTGCAATTGTTTGAAAAGCTTGCATCTTTGCAAACCCTAAGATCATATTTGCCAGAGATAGTAACAAAAGTAGAAGATGAGATCAAAAAATTCAATGTTGCTCTCTCATTTTTCAAAGGCAAATTGAATCAGATAGAGGTTAAATTGAGCCTTTTTGCTACAGATTTCAATAGGTTTATTCCTCCCCTAAGAGGAGAAGATGATCAGGTAAAGACTTTAGATGCTTGGAGGAATTAGTTTGACAACAAAATGCCTACTAATGAGGCATTTATTTTGGGATCAGATTTAGACATTGAGGGGTATAATAAGATATTATATGAGGCATTCAAGGCAAAAATTGACTTCAATAAGTTTCTAGTTGATGTTAAGAACATCACTGATGTGAGATGGGAGAGGCAAAAGTCACAAGTGCAGGCCACTCAGGACTTCAAGTGGCCAACAGATGATGAAGTGACAACATGGGAACTGATCACTAGGCCCAAGAAAAAGAAGCCCGTAGTGGAGGAAGAAATTTTGGACGATGGATAAAGGTGAATATTTTCCACCTCACTTTTGAGTATGAAGAAGTCAGTTATTGCGAAAGAAAAGTAGGTTACCATATAAGCATGGTCATCTGAGCTCAGCATAAATGGTACCAGCTACCATGGATATTGTCAAAGTAAAGGCACCAGATAAAGAGAAGAACAAGAAATATCAGATTTCATCGCTTGACTTTGTCTTTCCACCGCTTCTTCTTTCTCCTCTTTTATCTTTTCTATAGTTTTAGGGTTAGGTTTTTGAGACCATCCGAAGCTTGTTGCATCCTAAAGAAAAGGATTCCAAGATGGTCAAGAACCTATATATAGTCAAAAGTTGTAATTGTAAAGGGAGATGAAATATATTGAAAAATCAGACTTTCTGAAATTTGAGTCTGTGTTTTCAAGCTTCAAAGCTCTTTTATGTATGAAAGCAGGATCATATCAATAAAATACGATGCAATTTTACTCTTTTCTATTGTTGTCTCTTTATTTCCTATGTATGATTTTTTATGTTTAAGTTTTCAAGGCATTCTGAAGCATTTTGGTTACAAGGTAACTATTTGAATACTTACAAGTTTCTTTCATATAAAGAACTAAGTTTTGTGAGTAGTTTTAGAAAGCATAACAGTATTCAAGGATTTGATAACACTATTTTAGAGGTATCTAGATGATTTTTAAGGCAAATTATCTGAATTGCATGTAGGTTGTAAGGCAGCTTATAGTATTTTGTTTCTGTTAGACTTGAGCTTCTTGACTCTGTAACCAAAAGGATAGGCACTGATCTAGGTCTAGGTCTGATAATCTATCATCATCCAAGTTTTCAAAACTTTCAAAATTATTCTAATCAAAATATTTTTGTTACTAAGAACAAACAAATTGAATTCAGTAAGGACTTATGTCAGCATGACAGTGTCCATTTTAGTGATTCCTTGGAGAGTGAATCATTAGGTTATCCCTACTAAAAACAAAAGGAAGAAGGATGAAAGTCATTGTATCATTGGTTTATGCTATATTTGAAACCATGGTTTGTATGGTTAAGTTCTTCATTTGGTTATGCTTGATCATATGCAGAATGTTTCATAAGATGGCTCAATAACTCTTAATAGAAAATTAGTGTCCACATTAATATATACTGTGTAATCAGTCATCATAAAGAGGTAAAACCTTCTTGAGTATATGTGGAGCTCAAAAATGAAGAAGGATCTTATCCAATCCTTAGCAATTAGGTTGGCAATTAGGATTTTCTTGTTTCTGAATCAGTATTAGAAGGCATAGTGTTCAAATAGTCATTGCAAGCACTATGATTCACACAAGAAAAATCCCTAACAAATTGGCGACTCTGCTGGGGAATTTTTGAAGTATTCAGAAATCTCTAGTGTTTCAAACTTTTAAAATTTGTTGAGTTATACCATTAGTGGTTGTCAAGATACCCTTTGATAGGTATTTATCCCAAGTTATTGGGTGGTGACTCTAAAGGAAAATCTCTGAGATTAGTGCAAAGATTAATAAATGTCTTTCAGAATGAATACTAGGTCAAGGGTGAGAACTGATCTGGAAAAGGTATTACATGAGGGACTTCCATCATCCTCAAGAATACGAGTGTTTTGGAGGAAAAAGAGGAATCAATTTAGTATGGATGAAACCCCTCTAAGAGCAAAAGAGGGAAATGTTAAGAGGGATAAAAATATCAATCAGCGTTCTCATGATGGAAATACTTCAGAGTATGAAGAGACTACTGAAAGAGTATTAGAAACAACCACAGTTACTTCTACTTCAAATGAGAGAAAAGAGATCACTACACCTAGTTCAGATTTAGAAGATGTTCCTTCTGATATGCTAGCAAATGAAGAGAAGTTCATTTTGAAATAGCTCGCCCTAGTTCAACAAATGAAAAAGGAGAGAGCTATGAGAAAGAAAAAGAATGATCATAAGGATCTTGATAACCATAGGAAGCGATCTTCAAAATACCAAACTATGAAAGATACAGAGAGGTCTCAAAAGGACCAAGAAATACCATTCACTCACAGGGTTTCTACTTTGCAAATGAATAAAGGTAAACAAAAGATGAGTGAATATAGAGATCAAGAACCTAAATTTCAAAAGCCTTTGATAGAACAAATGTCCAAGTTAGAAATTGACTTAGAAACTTTGAGAATTGAAGAAGAAACCATGGAAAAAATGTTAGAAAAGGCACAAATGGAAGCTGCAACAATTGAAATGAAGAAAATAATAGATTTTTTACAGTCTTTCAAATATTCTTATACTGGGCTAGAGAATACTACTGCTCCCAAAACAAAAGCTACTACTTCTAAGGAGGATGATGGTTTTCAGAGGAAACCACTACATACTGAAAGGTAAAAACAATTTGATTTTGTTGGTATCCCTGCATACCCAAATGCTTTTCCTAAAGATGTGGGTGATATAGGAGAAAAGCTCCCAAAGTTTGCAGGTAATAATGTTATTTCTTGTGAAACACATTTAAGGAAATTCATAGATTTTGTTGATGACTTGAATATCACCCATGAGGATGTATTGATGAAATTATTTGTTTAGTCCCTAGTAGAAGATGCAAGAGAATGGTTTAGGAGCCTTTCTAATGGATCTATTGTTTCCATGGATGAGTTGATTGAATTATTTAAAGACCAATATGGAGACAAAAAAAATAAAGGCTTTCTGTTGAATGAGTTCAATAATATCAAGAAAAATTACACTGAAGAGGTTACTGAGTTTAACACAAGGTTTCAAAGAGATATGCATAAACTATTTTAGAAGATAAAACTAGATGAAGAGGTATGTCTAGAAACTTATTTAAATGCTTTTGATTCCAAGATGGGATATGCTCTGAGAGATAAAAACCCTAGAACTCTTATTGATGCTTATAAAATAGTAGTCAATATTGAAATGAACAAAAGAGTATCTGGTAAGTTAAATAGGAGTGATGACCCAAGGTTTAGTAAGAGCAATCTGAAAGAGCCAGAATATAAAGAATATAGAGCTCCTCAGAATAATAGACCTTCTTATAATACTACTTACAATCCTACGAACATAATGCAAAATCATTCATATGGAACTCAGTTCAAAGATGGCAAGCCTGTTACTACACCTAAAAAAGAGAGAACAGACAACAAGACTCTAGACCCTCTTCATAGAAATTTTGTTCATTTCTGTAATAATGATACTTGGTGTGAAGCCTGTGAGGCCCCTCATAACCCTAATTTTTGTGTTGTTTCCTTGGATTTAAGGGCAAGTGAGAAACAGGAAAATGATGAGGGTGAAAAATGTGATCATAGTATGACAAATACTTATTCATGCCATGATATTGATTCAAATAGTGAAGAGGAAAATCATGATTCCTATGTTTCACATAGGAGGGTTGAGAATCCTCATCAAAAGATCTTATCTGATAGTGAAACTGATGAAACTGATGACAGTATAAGATGTTATGCTCAAAATGGTCAGGATATTCCACTCATAAGGAAAGCTTCAAATGAAGAGAAGGCTAGGATCACTATAGAGTTAGTGAATAAAGCTAGAAGCAATTACCACTTGAGGAACAGGGCGGTAGGTGATGTTGGTAGCCAACCCTCAGGTGTCTTTATAAAGGAAAATAAGACAGACACTAAGTATGTTCAGAAAAAAGAAGGACCTAGTGAAAATATAAATAAACATAAGGTCAAGATTATTACAAAATCCCTAGAGCCAAATATTGTACAATAGGAAGATGTGAAAGGACAAGAAAAAATTGTTCCTATTCAAAAGATAGAAAATAAAAAGTTAAAAGATTAAGTTCAAAGGGAAGACAATGAAGAAAATGATGTTATTATTGACAAATCAAAGTATTCAGACATGAGATACACTCCAGTGGATATGGTATAATGTTTTTCCCAGATGACAGTTAAGGTACCATTTCTAGAGATGATGAGGATCAAAGAACATAAGGAAAAAGTAATGTCATTATTAAACAGTGTACCCACAATAAAGGTTCAGAGTCCAGTAGATGTTTTTAAGAAGCCAACTACCAAGGAAAATGAAGTAGAGGTGTTGACATCTGAAATTCCACAAATATTCTTGAATGCAACTTCTTCTCCAAAAGTTGTAGACCCATTTTTTCTTTCATTAATAATTAATGATAAAATGCTCAAGAATTGTATGATTGATTCAGGAGCCTCTAATACAGTTATGCCAGTTGAGATAATTAGCGCAATGGTGCTACAAGTTGATACACCTTATGGGAGGTGCCGAGCTATGGATTCTAGAGAGGTCCCTGTGATTGGTACCATTGAGGCTATGCCTTATAGATTAGCAGTATGTCCTGATGTAGTAATGACTATGAATGTTCTTGTGGTTGACATACCACCTCATTATGGCATGTTGCTATCAAGAAAATGGAGTGCTTCAATGGGAGGTAGTATACAAAATGATTTATCGTATGCTACTTTCAACATTTCTGGAGAAAATGTTAAGGTCTTGAGGGAGAGAAAAACTTCCCACATGATAGAAAAATTTGAGGACACCAATGTTAACTGTTGCATTGACAAAGACATGGAGAGCTTCAGAATGCAAAAGGATGAACTTTATTATCAGGATCAAGAAGCTGACCCTTTGAACAAAGGATTAATCTTGCAGGAAGATGGATTATGGAAAATGTACTTTGATGGTGCTTGCTCTAAAGAAGGATTAGGGGTAGGAGTATTGTTGATATCCCCATTAGGTACAACTTTTAAGTATTCATTTTTGTTAGCCTTCCAATGTACAAACAATACTGCATAATATGAGGCTTTATTCTTAGGACTTGAAATTGATATCAAACATGGTATAAAAAGTTTAAAGGTTTATGGTGATTCTGAATTGGTGGTAGCACAAGTCAGATCCAAATATGTTGTAAAGAATGATAGATTGAAAATGTACAAACATGCTATTTGGGATCAACTTGAAATGTTTGATGATTTTAATATAAATTGGTTAGAAAGGTCAAAAAATATTATGGCTGATTTTCTAGCAAATGTTGCTTTGAAAAATGATGATTTGACCTTACATGGAGTATCAATAGTAGAAGTTAAAACAAGACCAGTGGTTTCAAACAACATATACAACTGGCAGGTATTCGAGGATGATCAAGATATTTTGAGATTTGTGCAATGTTTAGACCAGTATGAGAACCAAACTATAGATTGTAATTCCTTGCTGGAACATGGTGATGGAAAATATTACATCTTTGGAAAGGAAGTTGTCCAGCTAAGTTCTAATCAGATTCCTAGGGGATTGGTTGAACTTGAGGCATTGTTTATTAGCCATTAGAATGATGCATCAAAGTTAATCAATGCAAATATTGAGGATCTAGAAGAAATAAAATTAGGATCTGAAAATAATCCTCAAATAGTTTACATTGGTAAAGGTTTGGACTCTCATGTTAGAATAAATCTGATCAAATTACTGAGAAAATACAAACATGTCTTTGCTTGGTCATATGAAGACTTGAAAGCATATAGAGAAGACCTTTTTCAACATGAAATTCCTTTGAAATCAGATGTGAAGCCATTTAGGCAGAAACAAAGACCTATTAACCCCTTGTTGGCTCCCAAGATGCAACAAGAGTTGGTTAAACTCAAGGATGCTGGGATAGTCCAGCCAATCAGACATTCAACTTGGGTATCAAATCTAGTGCCAGTTAGAAAGAAAAATGATGACATCAGATTATGTGTTGATTTCAGAAACCTTAACATTGCTTCATTAAAAGATAACTATTCATTGCCCAATATGGAAGCAATGTTGCATAAGGTTACTGGTTGTGATTTATTGTCAATGATGGATGGTTTTTCAGGTTACAACCAAGTTTTAGTAAAAGAGACAGAGCAGTATAAAACTGCATTTTCTACTCCATGGGGAACTTATGTGTATATCAGGATGCCTTTTGGATTAATAAATGTAGGGGCAACTTTTCAGAGAGCTATGGATGTTGCTTTCAAAGAATTCATAGATCTATTTATGGTTATTTATCAAGATGACTTGATTGCATATTCCAAAAGGGCTATAGATCATTGTGATCACTTGGGAAAAATTTTTAACAGAGCACTGGAATATGGTGTCTCACTAAATCCCAAGAAATGTCACTTTGCAGTCAAAGAGGGGAAGTTGCTTGGACATATAGTGTCCAAGGAAGGGGTAAGGATAGACCCTGAAAGAGTGGAAGCAATTCAAAGAGTGACTGCTCTAAATAATTTAAAAGGTGTGCAATCTTTTTTAGGAAAGATAAATTTTGTCAGAAGATTTATAGCTAATTTTGCAGAAATTGTTAAACCCATTGTAAAATTGCTAAAGAAAGATGCTAAGTTTGTTTGGAATGAAGAGGCTCAACAAGCTTTTGAAAGAATAAAAAAGGTAGTGCAAGTGGCTCAAGTCTTGAAATCTCCTGATTATACTAAGCCTTTTTCTTTGTTTTTATTTGCATCATTCCATACGATTGCTGCTATATTGCTTCAGATGGATGACCAAGGATTCGAACATCCCATAGCTTTTTATAGTAGATCCTTGCAGGCTACAGAGCTTAACTTTGAAATAATGGAAAAGCACGCTTATGCATTGGTAAAAGCTATGAAGTGTTTTAGGCGCTACTTGGTTTGTGATAAGGTGCAGGCCTATGTTCCTCATTCACCAGTAAAGGATATCCTTACACAGTTAGAGGTAACTGGTAAGAGGTGCAAGTGGATTATAAGAATTCAAGAATTCAATCTTGAAATCAATATCACCAAATTGATAAGAGGACAAGGCTTGGAAAAACTTATGACAGAAGAGAACCTGGATTTAGTACAGCTAAATCAAATAGAAATACATGACCAAGTCATTACTAGTATAGAAGGGCAACCGTATTATACAGATATTGTTTTCTTCCTCAAAAATGCTAAGTGTCCTGATCGATTGTCTGAAAATCAGAAAAGGAGTCTAAAATTGCAAGCTCAAAGGTATACTCTGATCCAAGGTGATTTGTTTTGGAAAGATAAGAATGGTTTATTATTGTTGTGCCTTGACAAATACCAAGCTGAGAAAGTTCTGATTGAGATGCATGAAGGAGAATGTGGAGGTCACTTTTCTGCTAAAACCACTGCCCATAAGATTTTGAGGGCAGGGTATTATTGGCCTACTTTGTTCAAAGATACTTATACACATGTCAGGAAATGTGAACCATGTAAAAGGTTTTCAAATAAACTAAAATTTGCAGGTGCTCTGTTGCTGAATCTAGTGAGTACGGAAGCTCCTTTTTCTATGTGGGGGATTGACTTTATTGGTGAATTTCAGGAAAAATCTAGTGCAGGGCATAGTTGGATATTAGTTTCCACCGATTAATTTACTAAATGGATTGAAGCTATCCCTACAAGGAAATCAACAAGCAAGGTGGTCACTGAGTTTCTCTTGGAGAATATTTTAACTAGGTTTGGTGTGCCTAGTAAATTAGTAATGGACAATGCTAAGAGTTTCAGATCAGAAGAAATGACAAGTTTCTGTGAAAGGTATGGGATTAGCATATCATAGTCATCCCCTTATCACCCACAGGCTAATGGACAAGTAGAATCTAGCAATAAAGGCATATTGAAGATACTGAAGAGGACTCTGGAATAAAATAAGAGAACATGGCGCACAAAATTGAAATTAGGTCTTTGGGCTGATAGGATAACACTCAAGAAGGCAACTGGTAAGTCTCCTTTTGAGTTAGTATATGGTTTGCAAGCAAGGTTTCCAATTAACAATCTATTACCCATTTTCCAATTCATACAAGAAGAATATTTAGATGTCTCTGACAAAATGCAAGATAGGATGATATAGTTGATTGAATTGGATGAAGCAAGGAGACATAGTCAGAGAGAAAACATAAAATTACAGTAAAAAATGAAGTATCTGTTTGACAAAAGGGCTACTGAAAGAAAGTTCTAGGATGGTGACTTAGTCCTCCAATGGAATTCAAGGGCAGAGGACAAAGGTAAACACAATAAATTTGAGTCTTTGTGGCTAGGACCTTAAATTATTGCAGACAATTTTGGCAAAGACTCATATTTATTGAAAAATATGGAGGGAGGAAGTTTTGAGTTGCCTGTGCATGGGAAATTTTTGAAGCTTTTCTTTGAGTAAAAATCAAGGCGATGCACAAGTAACATGTATTATATTATAAATATCTTTCCCTGTTTTATGTTTTGTAGGTGTTTCCCTTTCTGTTTGAGGTTTTTTCTCCATTTTTTTTTGAGGTCTGCAACCAGAGATTCTGTGGTTCTTTGCCATAAACTATGTTTAGTCAATCCTCATTAGAGCCAATGTTGGTTGTGTTTCCTGTTCAAGTCTCTTTACCAAATTTTTGTTGTCCTCATGCTTGTTTCTTGCCTAAAAAAAGAGGTCTCTCAGTTCATGTGTCATTTCCCTGTTGAAATCTTCAGGATTTCAGGTCAGAACCCATGAAAAAATTGCAAATCTTCAAAACCCTAGGTCATGTTTATTAGGCAAGATTGAAAAACCCTTAAATGCATATCTCACTTCTATTTTAGAATTACCTTTTGAGGTTCACTTAAGTCATGTGTTAAAAAATCTTAATCGCCTTGTCACATGATCCGAATGGCATATTGCTTTCTCTTTTGAGACTTGGCGATTACCTTATGTTAGGATGTCTCTGAAAGATTTTGAATATTCCTTTTGCTTTTAGAGACTTGGCGGAGCTCTTCATGTCGTAGGGTCGCTAAATGAGAAGACAGGTCAGTAATATGTGATGGGGCCCACAGATAAGTCACGGTGTCACAAGAAAGGATCGACAGTTAGTTGTTCTTCATGAGACTAGGTTATTTCTTTGCGTTGCATTGTCGCTAGATTGGCCCGCAGTTAAGTAAGCAGTAAAAGTTCTTGTCGCGTAGTCTCTAGAAAGAATGGCGGTTAAGTGAAAAGGGCGTAGAATTTGTGACTAACCGTATGTAGTTTGTGATAAAATAATAGTCGGGTTGTTGCCAGATTAAATGCTGAGTTAGCTTTCCTTTCAGCAGTGCACAGACGAGTGATAAATGAGACACAAGTCCAAAGGTGAAGTGACTAAAAAGCTTGTCGCGTGGTCTCCAAATTTAAAAATAGCCTTCAGCGACAAAGAGACTAAGTGTAAAATTTGGTATTGTTGTGTAGTCTCCAGAAGATATAAGGTTATGTTATATTACTTAGCGATTCAACAAAAGCCGTCAGATGCAATGATTTAGAGATCCTACGATAGTCGTAAAGTCTCTAAGTAAAAGGTCCAAAAGGAAAAGGTACTCGTGACTCAGAGATAAGGGTATGTCACATGGTCACTAGATGAAATGAAGGGTAAAGTGCTTGTCATGTTGTCTGAGAAGAATAAGTCAGTTTACATTGGCATTTAGTGATTAAGCGACTAAAGGCAGTCGCGGAGTCTCCAAGTAAAATATGAGTTAGACTTTTCATCCAGCGACTTTGATTTACACAGTCGCGTGGTCATTAGAAGTAAACTATGGTTAACTACGACGGGAAAAGTTACATAGTCAGTAAATCTTGAGAAGAATCAGGGGTTAAAGACTTGGGTCAGTGACAAGGAGATCATACACAGTTGCGTAGTCGCTTAATATGAAATCATAAGAAAAGGCGGCAGTGTCTGACATGACAACATGAATTATTTAGCGTCCAATGATAAGCTTGGATATTGATTACTATGTCAAAAAGGGTAGCTGAGATGTATGATAGAGAGCCAATCATAGTGAAACATGTCATCACATTTGAATTTTATAAAGTTTTGCACATATATGAATTTGATTTCCTGTCACACTCAAGGGCTACGACTAGGTTTTCAATTAATTCACAGCATGCTGAATTGAAGACATGAATTGATGATTTTCAAAATAATGAGCCGTGTACTTCAAAAAATCACCATAAAGAGCTAATCAAGGGTTCATTTTAACTTACCTTGCTTTCAAAATTTCAGAGCTAAGAATTGCTAGGTATTTTGAGAAGAGAGAAAAAACTAGAAAAATTGCAGAGTATTCAGTTGATCAAGAGGCTTTAAAATTCTAAGAATTGTGCACAGAGGAGTGAGCTGAGTCTTGGAAATAGATTTGTTTCAATATCGGCAAAGAAGAAGGGATTCAGACACAAAAAACATGGGCAAAGTGGTCAGTGTGGCTTCTACCAATTAGAGAAGTGAGGATGCAAGTGAAGAGTCCAAGGGGAAATAGAATTATTCTGATGAATTCCTCAGATTATTGCCAGGTTCAACTCAAAACAGAAGGGCAGATGCTAATTTGCTTAGAGATGACTACTGTGACATCAGAGATGCTGAGACTCTGGGGATAACAGGTTTTTCACTTTTTAATTACTTTTTAAACAATTCTGATAAACCTATCCCAATTTCAAACCCTTGGACCTATGGTTTAGCTAGATTGATTGTTCCTGATGTCTACATAGGTGTAGATTTTTTCTTAGGCCTTGTCAGTCACTACGATGTATTGTCTAAAAAAATCAAGAGGAATGATGGCACCACCCTGCTCATCCTAAATAGAAATTCATTTATGAAAGCTTTTGGTTTGTATAGTACCAGGTCTACCTGGATTGACATGACTAAGCAAGAGGCGAGGTATAATTTGAAGCCTGGTATTGGTAGGGAAACATTGCAGAAACACATGTTCAAGGAGGTGAGAAAAAATCTTGGTCCTATGTATGGGACAAGCCCTTACTACTTCAAGGACTTGCACTTCTATATTAAGTACATTTCCTATGCCCTATGTAGAGTGCTAGGGATAGATGCGGAAGCAGATAAGGTCAATGCCGAGATATTGATGATGGTGCTAGATTTTCAAAAGGTGCATTCTAGCACTAGCTACGATTATATACAATATATCATTGACAAAATGCATGAGGGATTCATAGCGACTAAAAATAAAATGGTAGATCCTAAGGAGAAAGAGCCCAAGTTCTTACACTACTCCATCCTCATGCATCTCATGTTGCATTATAATTTTGTGATCATGGATGTAAATAATTTGACTCCTTAGAGGTTTTATCAAGATGGACCTAATCCTATCCAGTTTTGGATAAAAATTTGGAATTATACATCTATGGATTGTGATTACTGTGCATTTCAAAATTGGATTGTGTATGCAATAGTACAGAGCCTGGGCATTAGCAGGACAAGAATCCCCATTAAGATTATGCAAATGCTGAGGCCAAATGAATACTTGGACAAATGGGAGGGAGACCACAATTGGGGAGATTTCTTCTTAGAGGAGAACTATACCATAATTAGGGTATATGGGTGTATACATCCACCTCATATCTTACCTTACCATGTGCCTGCAAGAGTTGTTGCCATGAAATTTGTTTGGCAATTGTTGTTAATAGATAATGAGCACTTTGCATCACATAGGAAGGGGACCATAACGCCTAGACAGTTCAAAATTTTAGATTTTACAATTGGCAAAGGTGCAATTGATTCAGTCACCCAGTGGATAGAAATTTGCAGAATGGGGATAGCCTCATATAGATATATTGAACCTGAAGGATTCATGGCAGGAGTCAGAAAATTATACAATCCTACAATTCTCAATACAAATGTCCATTGTGAATGTATTGAGGAGGATGCAACAAGGAACATTCTTGATGAAGATGAAATCAAGACAAGAAGAACAAGGATTCAGGAGCTGTTGAACCTTGAAAGGCAAATTAAAAGAAATGGGTTATCCTTTGTGGGTTTTTACCCTAATCTCGCATATTTTGACAAGATTAAGGCCATGATAGATAATTATTATGTGCTTACTGAAAAATTGGAAAATATCCTTGATAAGAAAGGTGCCCAAGAGCCAGACCACTCAAAGTCTGATTATGATAGCAATAGTGATAGTGACTATGTCCGTCCTACTAGATATGTTCAACCTCAGCAAGATGTTGCCAAGATACCATAGCTACAAGGAACAGAGGGCCATGTTGTTGACTTGATAGAGGTCACACAACCATATGATGTAGATGAGCCTTTAGCTAAAAGGAAAAAGGTTGAAATAGGCCAGCCTTCAGTTGAAAGGAAAGAAAAGAAAAAAGAAAAAGCAAGTGCCCTAGTGCCTGGAAATAGGATATATGATCATAACCTAAGAAAATTTATTAGGGAAGGGAAGAAAAAGAAACCTTATATGGAAGAGAAGGTTGAATTACCCCTTAAAGCCTGCGTTGATGAAAGAATGATACATCAACAACATTTCTGAATGATGATAATTTCATCAAGAGTGAGGAGTTTAAAGACTTCCTAAGGTGGTATAGGAAGGAGAAAATTAGGGCTGAATTAACTGTTGATGGGAAAGAGACAGTAACAAATGAGGCCCTATAATCATATGACCCAGAAAGTGAAGACATCTCACCTGATCAAGCCAGAAAAATGGTATTGGATAGTGACATATTACTTGCTGAGGGTTGGGATTTGGCTTCTGCATTCTTAATTGATCAAATACAAAAGAAACCAGATTTGAAGATGTCAAGTGAAATGCAAATGGGGGATATGATTAAAGGATTTGGGTATAGCCCACAATCTCAAGCCTTTGCAATGTGGAACCTTTTCCCTAAGGACCAGAAGCCTCAACTAGTAAACATTCAGGAAAACATGGTGGGAAATCAGATGTTCTGGTCTGTGTAGAATACAGGGGATTTAAAAATATCCCAGATCATGACACATTGGGCACACTTGAATGAGGGAAAGACAAAATAGTTGTTTGACAAGTGTAGCATGTTGATAGAGGAGACTAGTGCATTGGCCAAAGACCGAGAAATGTGCCAGATCAAGATACATCAGCAGGGTTAGGTGATTGCAAAGTTGTTAAAAGAATTAGAAGAAAAGCCTGAGGTGATGTATGTGCGTGTACAACCACAACCTTTGCAAATTTAAGATAAGGAAAAATAAGAAGAAGTGGTTGAGAAGGAGGACATAGGACAAAATAGTAATGAAATTGCCTTAAATGCATTAAAGGGCATTCTACAACATATGATTGAAGTCTTAAAGGATAAGACGGATGTTGTACTTAATGCTTATAACAAGTTGCCAGCTTTACATACAGAGGTAATGGGATATCTTGCTATTTTGAATCCATATTTCACCAAGGGGTTTACCAGGGTGCAATTATTTGAAAAGCTTGCATCTTTGCAAACCCTAAGATCAGATTTGCCAGAGATAGTAACAAAAGTAGAAGATGAGATAAAAAAAGTCAATGTTGCTCTCTCATTTTTCAAAGGCAAATTGAATCAGATAGAGGTTAAATTGAGCCTTTTTTCTACATATTTCAATAGGTTTATTCCTTCCCTAAGAGGAGAAGATGATCAGGTATAGACTTTAGATGCCTGGAGGAATGAGTTTGACAACAAAATGCCTACTGATGAGGCATTTATTTTGGGATCAGATTTAGACATCGAGGGGTTTAATAAGATATTAGATGAGGCATTCAAGTCAGAAACTGACTTCAATAAGTTTCTAGTTGATGTTAAGAACATCACTGATGTGAGATGGGAGAGGCAAAAGGCACAAGTGCAGGCCACTCAGGACTTCAAGTGGCCAACAGATGATGAAGTGACAACATGGGAACTGATCACTAGGCCCAAAAAAAAGAAGCCCGTCGTGGAGGAAGAAATTTTGGATGATGAATAAAGGTGAATATTTGCCACCTCACTTTTGAGTATGAAGAAGTCAGTTATTGCTAAAGAAAAGTAGGTTAGCATATAATCATGGTCATCTGAGCTCAACATAAATGGTACCATCTACCATGGATATTGTCAAAGTAAAGGTGCCAGATAAAGAGAAGAACAAGAAATATCAGATTTCATCGCTTGACTTTGTCTTTCCACCACTTCTTCTTTGTCCTCTTTTGTCTTTTTTGTAGTTTTAGGGTTAGGTTTCTGAGACCATCCAAAGCTTCTTGCATCCTAAAGAAAAGGATTCCAAGATGGTCAAGAACCTATATATAGTCAAAAGCTGTAATTGTAAAGGGAGCTGAAATATATTGAAAAATCAGACTTTCTGAAATTTGAGTCTGTGTTTTCAAGCTTCAAAGCTCTTTCATATATGAAAGCAGGATCATATCAATAAAATACGGTGCAATTTTACTCTTTTGTATTTTTGTCTCTTTATTTCCTGTGTATGCTTTTTTATGTTTAAGTTTTCAAGGCATTCTGAAGCTTTTTGGTTACAAGGTAACTATTTGATTACTTACAAGTTTCTTTCATATAAAGAACTAAGTTTTGTGAGTATTTTTAGAAAGCATAACAATATTCAAGGACTTGATAACACTATTTTAGAGGTAACTAGATGATTTGTAAGGCAACTTATCTAAATTGCATGTAGGTTGTAAGGCAGCTTACAGTATTTTGTTTCTATGAGACTTGAGCTTCTTGACTCTGTAACCAAAAGGATAGGCACTGATCTAGGTCTTGGCCTGATAATCTATCATCATCCAAGTTTTCAAAACTTTCAAAATTATTCTAATCAAAATATTTTTGTTACTAAGAACAAAAAAATTGAATTTAGTAAGGACTTATGTTAGCATGACAGTGTCCATTTTAGTGATTCCTTGGAGAGTGAATCGTAAGGTTATCCCTACTAAAAAAAAAGGAAGAAGGATGAAAGTCCTTGTATCATTGGTTTATGCTATATTTGAAACCATGGTTTGTATGGTTAAGTTTTGCATTTGGTTATGCTTGATCATATGCAGAATGTTTCATAAGTTGGCTCAATAACTCTTAATAGCAAATCAATGTCCACATTAATATATACTATGTAATCAGTCATCATAAAGAGGTAAAATCTGCCTGAGTATATGTGGAGCTCAAAAATGAAGAGGGATCTTATCCAATCCTTAGCAATTAGGCTTTTCTTGATTCTAAATTAGTATTAGAAGGCATAGTGTTCAAATAGTCATTGCAAGCACTGTGATTCACACAAGAAAAATCCCTAACAAATTGGTGACTCTACTGGGGAATTCTTGAAGTATTAAAAAATCTCTGGTGTTTCAAACTTTTAAATTTTTTTGATTTATACTAGTAGTGGTTGTCAAGATACCTTTTGATAAGTATTTATCCCAAGTTATTGGGTGGCGACTCTAAAGGAAAATCTCTGAGATTAGTGCAAAGATTAATAAATGTCTTTGAAAATGAATACTAGGTCAAGGGTGAGAACTGATCTGGAAAAGGTGTTACATGAGGGACTTCCATCATGCTCAAGAATAGGAGTGTTTGTGAGGAAAAAGAGGAATCAAGTTAGTATGGATGAAACCCCTCTAAGAGAAAAAGAGGGAAATGTTAAGAGGGATAAAAATATCAATCAACATTCTCATGATGGAAATACTTCAGAGTATGAAGAGGCTACTGAAAGAGTATTAGAAACACCCATAGTTACTTCTAATTCAAATGAGAGAGAAGAGATCACTACACCTAGTTCAGATTCAGAAGATGCTCCTTTTGATATGCTAGCAACTGAAGAGAAGTTCATTTTGAAATAGCTCTCCCTAGTTCAACAATAGGAAGAGATCTTAAAAATACCAAACTATGAAAGATATAGAGAGGTCTCAGAAGGACCAAGAAATACCTTTCACTCACAAGGTTTCTACTTTGCAAATGAATAAAGGTAAACAAAAGATGAGTAAACATAGAGATCAAGAACCTAAATTTCAAAAGCCTTTGATAGAACAAATTTCCAAGTTAGAAATTGACTTAGAAAAATTGAGAATTGAAAAAGAAACCATGGAAAAAATGTTAGAAAATGCACAAATCGAAGCTGCAACAATTGAAATGAAGAAAAAGATATATTTTTTACAGTCTTTCAAATATTCTTATACTGGGCCAGAGAATACTACTGCTCCCAAAACAAAAGCTACTACTTCTAAGGAGGATGATGGTTTTCAGAGGAAACCACTGCATACTGAAAGGTACAAATAATTTGATTTTGTTGGTATCCCTAGATACCCAAATGCTTTTCCTAAAGATGTGGGTGATATAGGAGAAAAGCTCCCAAAGTTTGTAGGTAATAATGTTATTTCTTGTGAAACACATTTAAGGAAATTCATAGATTTTGTTGATGACTTGAATATCACCCATGAGGATGTATTGATGAAATTATTTGTTCAGTCCCTAGTAGAAGATGCAAGAGAATGGTTTAGGAGCCTTGCTAATGGATCTTTTGTTTCCATGGATGAGTTGATTGAATTATTTAAAGATCAATATGGAGACAAAAAAAATAAAGGCTTTCTGTTGAATGAGTTCAATAATATCAAAAAAAATTACACTGAAGAGGTTACTGAGTTTAACACAAGGTTTCAAAGAGATATGCATAAACTATTTCAGAAGATAAAACTAGATGAAGAGGTATGTCTAGCAACTTATTTAAATGCTTTTGATTCCAAGATGGGATATGCTCTGAGAGATAAAAACCCTAGAACTCTTACTGATTCTTATAAAATAGTAGTCAATATTGAAATGAACAGAAGAGTAT
>MU228390.1:782962-821954 GCA_018584345.1 Thuja plicata | reverse complement strand
GCTATTTCCTCTTAAGGAGGAATCTAGAAATAAAAGAAATTACAAATAAAAATTATGTCCTCACACATGGACAAGAGGACATGTGTTCATGTAGGGATTCTATAGGAATCTCCTACTTACATAATAAATTAAACTAAGCTACCTTGGTTTATAATATATTTCACCAAGGAAAGATTACATATTCTAATAGAAGTCTTAAAGGATAAGACTGATGTTGTACTTAATGCTTATAATATGTTGCCAGCTTTGCATACAGAGGTAATGGGGTATCTTGCTATTTTGAACCCCTATTTCACCAAGTGGTCTACTAGGGTGCAATTGTTTGAAAAGATTGCATCTTTGCAAGCCCTAAGATTAGATTTTCCAGAGATAGTAACAGAAGTGGAAGATGAGATCAAAAAAGTCAATGTTGCTCTCTCATTTTTCAAAGGCAAATTGAATCAGATAGAGGTTAAATTGAGCCTTTTTCCTATAGATTTTAAAATGTTTATTCATTCCCTAAGAGGAGAATATGATCAGGTAAAGACTTTAGATGCCTGGAGGAATGAGTTTGACAGAAAAAAGCCTACAGATGAGGCATTTATTTTGGGATCAGATTTAGACATTGAGGGGTTTAATAAGATATTAGATGAGGCATTGAAGGCGGAAACAGACTTCAATAAGTTTCTAGTTGATGTTAAGAACATCACTGATGTGAGATGGGAGAGGCAAAAGGCACAAGTGTAGGCCACTCAAGACTTCAAGTGGCCAACAGATGATGAAGTGACAACATGGGAACTGATCACTAGGCCCAAGAAAAAGAAGCCCGTAGTGGAGGAAGAAATTTTGGATGATGAATAAAGGTGAATAATTGCCACCTCACTTTAGAGTATGAAAAAGTCAATTATTGCTAAAGAAAAGTAGGTGAGCATATAAGCATGGTCATCTGAGCTCAACATAAATGGTACCAGCTACCATGGATATTGTCAAAGTAAAGGTGCCAGATAAAGAGAAGAACAAGAAATATCATATTTCATCGCTTGACTTTGTCTTTCCATCACTTCTTCTTTCTCCTCTTTTGTCTTTTCTGTAGTTTTAGGGTTAGGTTTCTAAGACCATCTGAAGCTTGTTGCATCCTAAGGAAAAGGATTCCAAGATGGTCAAGAACCTATATATAGTCAAAAGTTGTAATTGTAAAGGGAGATGAAATATATTGAAAAATCAGACTTTCTAAAATTTGTGTCTGTGTTTTCAAGCTTCAAAGCTCTTTCATGTATGAAAGTAGGATCATATCAATAAAATATGATGGAATTTTAATATTTTCTATTGTTGTCTCTTTATTTCCTGTGTATGCTTTTTAATGTAAAAGTTTGCAAGGCATTCTGAAGCATTTTGGTTACAAGGTAACTATTTGATTACTTACAAGTTTCTTTCATATAAAGAACTAAGTTTTGTGAGTAGTTTTAGAAAGCATAACAGTATTCAAGGATTTGATAACACTATTTTAGAGGTAACTAGATGATTTGTAAGGCAACTTATCTAAATTGCATGTAGGTTGTAAATCAGCTTACAATATTTTTTTTTTGTGAGACTTGAGCTTCTTGACTCTGTAACCAAAAGGATAGGCACTAATCTAGGTCTTGGTCTGATAATCTATCATCATCCAAGTTTTCAAAACTTTCAAAATTATTCTAATCAAAATATTTCTATTACTAAGAACAAACAAACTGAATTCAGTAAGGACTTATGTTAGCAGGACAGTGTCCATTTTAGTGATTCCTTGGAGAGTGAATCATTAGGTTATCCCTCCTAAAAACAAAAGGAAGAAGGATGAAAGTCCTTGTATCATTGGTTTATGCTATATTTGCAACCATGGTTTGTATGGTTAAGTTTTGCATTTGGTTACGCTTGATCATATGCAAAATGTTTCATAAGTTGGCTCATTAACTCTTAATAGCAAATCAGTGTCCACATTAATATATACTGTGTAATCAGTCATCATAAAGAGGTAAAACCTACCTAAGTATATGTGGAGCTCAAAAATGAAGAAGGATCTTATCCAATCCTTAGCAATTAGGCTTTTCTTGTTTCTGAATCAGTATTAGAAGGCATAGTGTTCAAATAGTCATTGTAATCACTATGATTCACACAAGAAAAATCCCTAACACTATCTTCGGTGGTTCATTTATAGAACATTGTTCTAACAAGGCCCTATAATTTGGCCCATGATCTGAACCTCTGTGTCGGTAATGTGTTGTAACTTGGAATCCACCTTGGATCCCACAAGGGTTCCATCCTTGGGATATTTGGATGTCAGTGGGAGCTTTTCCAATATTTTCTCTGCCCTTGTCTTTGTGGCCTCCCTAGTTGAGGTAGATGGTAGTTCCAGACTTCCAGGAGGAGTATATACTTCAGAAATTTTATTTGGTGAGAATATGAAGCCTGCAAGACCAGAAAACCATTAATATAGATAATCAAAATAAAGTAATTTCTGGGTTCTGGAGAGTTCATCACCATTTCACACGTGTCTCCAAGAAGATGTTAGTTTGCATCAAATCCTAGAAATACAATAAACATGATAACGTACTTGAATTTGACCAATACCTAGGGGTCCCATGGATTCTGGTTCATGCAAAAAATGAGATGAAGGCCTCAGGGTTATACGGAACTTGGAGTCCAGAGAAAGTAATCGTTATTGATAGGACTGAGCATTTAGCTATACTGGGATGACGTGGGCTATCACGTGGTCATGCAATAAACAAAGTAATGGCATTTATGGTGACAATTGTCTATATGTGAACATAATGAATTCTAGATTGGATGGTTTTGAATGCTTTCATGTAGGGAATTAATCTCGCCATGAATGCTAAAGTAATGGAGGAAAGAGAAAGCACATGACTCAAATAGGTGAGGCGTGAGCTTAGAATTGACTAAAGATACATAGGCCATGGTGATCTTGCTAGAATATACAAAGTATGAATGCAAATTTATAGAAAGCTATACAAACTTCATGCTATACACATTATTTACATAGACGTCTGAAGAGCAGGAGGCCGATGAATGAATTTATACAAGCTACCTCATAGACACAGACAAATTTACAACCAGCTATAGACAAGTATTTAAAACTGCATAGAGATTTATAGAAACCTATAATATTTACATTATCCACACTATTTACTTGCACAGAGGGTAGACAACCCTCTTGCAGAACCATCCCACCAACTGGAGGTGACGACGAAGACCAGAAAATTAAAAGACAAACAAAGCAAACCAAGAAGGGAAAGAAAAGAACCAGAAGAACCTACCTAAAACTAGGAATACGAAAGGAAGGGAACATGAGGTGCTCTACAAATAGATAGCTTCAAAAACCATGAACACACCAAAGACCCTAGAGGATAACTAGAAGCACGCACAAGGTAAAACACCAACTTCACTATTAAACACTCGAAGCAAACATACTTAGCTCTTAATCACTCCGAGGATAATTTTTTGTGGTAAATGTAACAATGGGAGGTGAAGTTCAATTTATACCCTTTAGGTTTGAAATGTACCATTCCCTTATGAAAATCCTGATAAAAAGGAAAACCTCCAAACTCTGAGTCTGGGGATCTAGTGCAACCACATCTTCTACCTAAAAAGGAAATAATGGCATAAGAGTCCCTGGGTCCAGAATTTGGCCGGCACAAGAAACAAAACACTCTGGGACTTGGTCTTGGAGGGAGAAGAACCAAAAGGAAGAGACAAAAATGGCCACGTGGAGTCAAAGGCTAGAGAAAACAAAAAGAAGACTGAAAAGAAACAAAGAACCCAAAAGAAAAAAGAGGGACCCAACATTTTGCCAACAAAATGTAAGGATAGGTGTGTAGGGCATAACACTCGGGTATGCTCTACCGACGGTTGCTGATTTTTGGTGTTCTTCTACCTGAGATGTTTGTTTTGGAAGTTGGATCTTTGGCCGACTTCTTCAATTATTTTTGATGGCTTAATTGATTTGGGGTCTCTCATTGGGATCTATGTAGACCTAAATCTAGGTCTCACTTATGGATTTGAGCACCGAATTCCTTGTTGGACTCTTGTATATATTATTTTGTATATTCTTATGTTTAGGGGGGATTCTTAGAGCAAGAAAGCAAATGTTTAGACATTAAGATCAAAGGTTTGTTATCTCTGTTGTATGAAAATCATATTGTAATTCATTGAATATATGGCCAAAACTGGGAAGGCCTTACAGCCTGGCATGTAATGATTATGATCAAGTTAGTATAAAGGATCTCTGTCTTTTCTCCTCTCACTGTGTTGTTTGGCTTCTGCATTGGTTTTGCAAGGTGTTTTGGTGTTTTGGTGAGCCTTAGGCCCCATCTCCTCACCCTCCTTATGTCATATTCTTAAGTTAGGAACTCATAAAGTTGTTCACAATGAAGTGAATCACTATCATCATTTTCACCCACTTTTGATATGTAGTCACAAGCATCATTTTCATTTATCCAATCATTATCCTCTTGCTAACTACACATATCTTATGCCTCAATTGAGAAGGAGCATCAATTTCATGATTACAAGAGACAACATCCACATTGGATTCATCCCCTTTATATTAGTTTCCATCATTCTCAATATCAGTATCACTAAGCACAACCTCATGTGTAACCTCAACCTCAGGATTTGCAATATTCTTTATCCATTTATTGGCATGCCTAATACAATTTTCCTTCTTGGAATCTGGCTAATGAATTGATTTAGGAAAACAAAGTTCCACAAGAAAACTAATATAAGCCAATTCTGGACATCCAACACCCATGGGAAGCTCATTATATGCTTTAGAAAACCTTTTATAAAACACATATTTTGATTTTACCTTCCTCCTTCCTACCTCTTCCCTTAAAATAAATATGCAATCCTATTCAATGCTTTGATCTATCCCATGTGCAATATCATCATATTCAGGATCGTTAATATCCTTTATCCACCATTTGGTTTCCTCAATATATTCTTTCCTCAAGAGGCTAGCCAGTTAGGAAAAAAAATTTCAAAAACAAATTAATCCAAAATACCTCTTGAGGACAGACAAGAATATCAAAATCCCTTATTATAGTAGAAAACCTCTTATAAAAAAGAAGTGTTGATTCTCCCATTATTCTCTTCATTCTTCTTTTTAGTGACAAAAATGACTTGTTCTTGCAGCTTTTCTTCTAACATTTTCACTTCTGCAAGAACCTCTTCATGGTCTAGCAAAGACCCCTAAGATCTGGACATAGAAGAAAAACCTCCATCCTCTATGTCCCCATTTTTTAACTAGTACATACTTCTGCTTGATTTTGCAAAATGCAACTCTAACTTTGAAGCATGCAAACCTCTATCCACACCTTTTTCCTTCTCTTAATGCTTAAATCACTTAATAAGGAAACATTTTATAACCTAAATATAAAATACATGGATGTGTTGTAGCAGCTGCAAAAATATAGATCTAAAGTCACCTTCACGTCACCTTTCAAAAATTTTTGTAGTCACCACCTCTTTGCAGAGGAAAATTGGGAAACAATTGAGAGATCTTTCCCAACTCTAACCTTATTTAAAACTAGCAAACTCACAATACACCCTTAATAGGGTCTGATATATTTCCTCTTCTGACTATGGTCTCATTCATAGGAGCCCAAAAATTTATTTCATCTCCACTGCAAGTCCACCCCTCTGATTAGTCTTTCTTTAATCATGCACATTGGTGCAAATTAGAGAACTCAGAGTTGCCACTCACCAGTTATGAGATAATATATCTTTATGGATTTTGGACTTTTAGACACTCTTGCAATGAAAAACAAACTAAACCTTGACTCTCTTTATAAGTAATAGGAATTCCTCTTTATAGCACACAACTCTACAAGTAGACTATGGGATTGATTTAGTAAGGCAAGGAAACAACTCTCTTACACTCAATGATCATTTTTACTTCAGCTCCCTAGCAGAGTCACCATTTTGTTGGTGTTTAAAAATGTTTATGCTTTGAAAGATACCAATATAAATTAAGATTTATTTTTAAGAATGGTTATCTTCAAGTATGGGAAGATATCCAAGGTAATTGGACCAACTATAGGGACAAGACTGCCCTCTTCACTTCTGCACCTAATCCAGATAACATACAACTCTTTACAACTCCTTATAACTCTTGATTTAAACAACAGATAATGGTAAGAAAGTACTAAATGTTAACCATACATTAATTGACTCTACATTACCATGTAGGACATACAACTAACAACCATAAAATATAAAGAACTTGGATATGGTTTTGATTTAACTTTTTGCAGAATATAGCCAAAGTCAACCAGACATATATTACAAAGGAATATACTAGTTCTTGATCAATGCCTTATCCATTGGGGAATATTTCTAGTCCAGGAGTAGAATACAGAAACCAACTACTGTCAAGGATTCAAATGCATAAACATAAATAATCTTAGACCAAACACTACTTGTAAGATCCTTCTGTATACAAACCAAAGGAGCGTATGTCATATCCAAAGAAATATTTAATCTGATCCTTGATCATAATCGAGGAATAAAAACATATGCATGAACAAACTCTATGCAGTGAATCAAAAGATCCAAAACTCAAAAGGTAAGCACCAAGGAGAGACGTGAATGTGAAATATCTTATATTAAGTATGATGAATCTTGCTTCTATATCAATCTATTTCAAAATACATGTCACTTCAAAAAATGCAAAATATCTAAAATATTTCTATTCTATCTTAATACAACCTAAAAATAGTCTGCTATATCCCCCATGGGACCAAAAACTTGGACCCCTTACAACAGAGAAATAAGGAGATTTATAGAAGAAGGAAACCCCTAGGAATGAGATCCATCTCACACCTATCCTTCTATGAAATCCAATTTACTACAATCCTTCCTTTCACCGAGTGATCTTTTTCCAAAAGATCAACAAAAGATTTGATTTGATCTGACCACTTCAACCACAAAACTATCCTGCACCATTAAGTTGAAACCTTCCTCCATACTCCATGTTGAGTACCACTTGATCTACAACTGCCAACCACCTTGGGATGTTGAAGAACAATGCATACAATAATTATAGAGAGGACGAGGAGCCGACCTAGGGTTGCGAAAGATATACAAATCTTCACCAGAAACCCCAACTATCACCTCCCAATATTAATGCACTCTGAGTTGCCAAAAATCTATCCAAACGACATCCTACAACTGTGCAAATATGACCGAAGAGATTAGATACATCAATTTATTTCTCTGCAATAAACGACATAGCCCATCGCCTGAAAAACCCTCAGGAAAGGATTTAAATATTCAAATGTCAGTTGCAACGGTTAGCTTAGGTGAAAAAAATGACATCAACGACTTAGATTTAAACCCCAAAAAGAATTTATAACATCACCGTCGATCTTTATTAAAATACCCGTAATCTCAATCTATTTGGACATGCATCGACAAGTCGTGATGCCTCCAAGAATAACCATCGAGCATCTTCTATTTAAGGATTAGCACCCACTGTACGATCAAACTATATCTAATCATAGATTAAATTCCCTTAGTCTCAGCTACCTGTAGGCCCCACTTGTTGGGAAGGACACATGTTTGCATGTCATAATGCCTTGAAGGTTATTTTCCTCACATCTTCTGATCAAGGCTTTACACCCACCACCCGATGAAGATTGATCTGACGATCAATGAAACAACTTTCACCTTTGATCTTGGAGGGACACATGGCATCATGTTGCTATGCCTTGAATAATAAACATTGGTTATCTTCCCTTTTGAGGCTTAGCACCGATCGTTGGATGCACTTTGATTTGATCACATGATAACTTAACTATGATCATAACCCAGTCCGGTCACTTTCTACGTGGCACTCTGTCGCAATGCCTCAAAGACTTAACTATCATGCACTTGTTGATTGCAGAATAATGCCCACCACCAGATTGAAATGATCTGATGGATTAGATCATCATAATAGACCTATAAGGAAAAGGGCCCATGATCATCTGAGAAGGACACGCGGAAACACATCGCTATGACTTAAAGGATAAAGTAGCCGTATCTCACAATCAAGGGATCATGCCAACCGTCAGACGAAATGTGACTTTCTTGGTAGATGTAAAAAGGAAAATTTTGCAGGACATTAGACTTAGGAAAATAAGTATAACTCATTAGGTCCTTAGGAAATATTAAAAGGTGTGGCCCCTCTCGATGACAACCTAAACACATGACCCTTAAGTGACTTAAGTGACAAAAAAGTAACTGAATTTTATAACATCCTAAATGGTTAGGGTTTTGCATGAAATGAACCACAGTCTAAGAACAAGTCCATTTGGGTTTATGAGCTAGTGCATATATATTACAGAAAAAGGGGAAGATTTAGAGCCATGGAAGAAAAAAGACAATGCTAACATGTTGATCTCTCTTTTTCTCATTGTTGTGTATCGTTCTTGTTATTTTTTTTGTGTTGTGTTGGCTGCAAGGATCATACTAATCTTTTGAGGTTTCTCCATCCTTGACTGCATCAAATCCCCTAGGTTATACTTAAGATACAAGGGTTTCACTCTGATACCAATTGTTGGAGTATGATACCACTAAGAGGAGGGGTGAATCAGTGGTATACCAAATCAAAATGACCTTGACCTAAACTTTTATAACTTTGAACATGTAAAGTGCAAGTTTTAGAGCAATTTAGTTATCAAGTATATGTGATGATATTTATCATGAGTGAACATAATGACCATAACCAAATCACAAAGACTAAGAACATATAGAAACCCAAAAGCTAAAATATTTACAAGATAACATAATTGTAGACACCTAAAATTGGTCAAGTAAATCAAACAAGGAATAAAGTGAGCAAATCAATTCAAATCATGCAAATTCTAAATTTATTGAACTATTAAAAGCCTTTGGATTAATTAAATCAAATAAATCAAATAATTGTGCAATTGAGATTAATCAATTAATTGCATAGTTAAATCAATTTAAATCCAAACCTTTCAAGGGTGCATATGGCTAAAGAAATTAAATTAAACCATTTAATTAAATCCCTTAATTTCCTCATCCATCACATGGGATGAATTGGATCAACCAATGAGGATTGAGAATTGGAGCTCACATGGATCAAGCCAAATTAATTCTCCATCACACATCTTGGAGTTGCATCTTGACCACTCAAATTGTCCCCTTATTTGAAACCACCATTTAAATGGTCTCACCATTTGAAACCCCTAATTCAACCCTGCCTTAACCATGGTTTAATCAAATCTACCCCCTACCCTTGGAAAATCCTTTAAATAGAAGCCAAGTTTGATGCATTTAATATCACAAACACTCATGAAGAAAAACATCATCACTATAGGCAAATAAAATTGATTTCATAACAATTACATATTAGGATTTGCATTTTAGTGAGAAATTTGAGCTAAATAGGCACAAACTTGATCAAATAGATTAAATTCTCATTATAGGACTATCATTTATTAATGCTTTCTAGCTGAGAACATAAATTTTTCTTTCCTAGTTAGAGAGCCATGAGATGCTCAATTATTGATTTCAATTCAATTAGCTAATCTCTATTAAATCTTTATTGAATTGATAGATACAATACTAATCTCATGAAGGTATGTTTTGTTTATATACACAAAGTGGCACCCACTGTGGGGCTCTAAGCCTCATTTATAATATATTTATCATTTTTTTGTGTATTTAAGTGTGTTCTTTTGCAGAAATTTGTAGGTTACAAGAAAAGTGACGTATAGATACCTAAAGTGTGATGCCTTTAAGTAGTGAAATAGCATGTATTATACTTTATGTCTTCTGTCTTTCATTATTTCAACACATCTGACAGTGAAGTGATGCGTAGACACCTAAAGGATTACACCTTTACACAACGAAGGAGCATGTAGCCTCAAATAAAAGTGCATTTGAAGATTCATTTGACGCCTATGATCTTGCCTTTTAGTGGATTTGATCTTATTTAAGTGCATTTAATCTATCTTTTAACATTCTGCTTTGTGTTAAATAATGCTATGTTTACTGCAAAATAATGCTTACAACAGGTTAAAGTAGTACGTAGACATGTTTAAAGTAGCAATCTGTCAACTTTAAAATAACGCATAGGCCTGTGTTTAATTTTACTTCAGAAAATCATTAAAAACAAGCAGCTAATGATATTTTATTTTTTGATCTACAGATGGAAAAACATCAGAGGGTGAAGAAACCTGAACTTTAGATTTACAAATAAGACAAGGAGATTAAACATTTGTTGAAACATGAGAAGTGTTAGAAACACTGAGAGGGGGGGGGAGTGAATCAATGTTTATCTTGATAATTATATTTCAGCCAATTAAACATATATCAAATGTGCATCCAAAGAAACATAACACATGAACACATAACACAAGATATGATTATAGAGAACCTTGATCACAGGAAAACTCTGGTGGGGATTAGTACCCACAAAATATTGTACTAGGTATAATGAACCTATTAAAGTTCCTTTTCCCTGTTAGAAGCAGTCTTTACAAATTGAGTACAATGACCTGGTTAAGGGTCAGACCCTGTTAGGAGTCTTTTACAAAAACCCTGTTAGGGGTGGTGGCTCACTGCCCAAATAATATGAAGGCTACAACCTTCTGAATGTTGATATGCACTAATAAAAAATGAACTGTTGTCTGATCAGTTCCGTGTATGCGTGGATGATCTTACTCCTTCAAAGAGCTATATCATCTTCTAAATTCATTATACTATCCCTCTGTAACTTCTTCTTACATAATTATCGACTACTCTTGTACGCTGTAACATAACAATACATTACATAGTTATATCTTAAAAAATGAATAGGCACGACCCAAAACATAACACTTAGTCAGCCTCTTAACAAAATATACAACACTTCCGAACAAGTCGGCTCAAGCGTGTTTACAATAACATTTGTTGAAATGTGAGAAGAACCTTCACAAATCAAGCATTTTAGAAAATTTGATTGAAGAGGAAAAGCTTTATGAACATTATCTCAAAGTTGTTAAAGCTTAAAAATCTAAGTTCATTTCCTTAAATTGAAATAATTCACCTTAAAATCTTTCAAATAATTTTAAATTTTAGGTGAATTTTAAGCTTTGCATTTTGGATTTGGTTTTTCCTCATTTTGTGTGAGTTGTGTTGACTAACTTGTTGGAGGAGAGAATGCAAAGGAGCTAGAATGATAGCCACTAGGTGAGTAGTAAAAAGAAAACAAACAATCAAAAATGCGCCTAGCTTTTTCTAGCTTTGATTTGAGGTATTTTTTTGCATCCTCTTGCACTCGCTTAAATTGTGGCATTCAAAGTTAAAATCTAGCATAATTAGTAAAGGGACTTCATGTCGCGAATTAAAGAATTTTGTATGCCAAATTTGAGATGTGAAGAACCTAAGGAAATGAACAAACACATAATTAAAACCTCCTTGTTTGTGGAAGTGAAGTGCTAGGTATATGCTCTTCAGCCTTTGAGTGAATCAAAAAGACAAAAACACTTCAAATAACTTAGTTTAAGAGGTGGAAATGAACAAGTGTTAATTGTGTTTGGAATTGTGAAAATAGTAGGGATATTCTCTTCACCTTTAGTGAATCAAATTCACAAAACTACATGAACTTTTCAATTTCTTTCTTTCAATGAACATGCTAGAAGATTAGTGGGCTGCCTCTCGATATTTGCCTTTTCAAGGACGGTGAGAGGGAATGACCCGAGTGGGATACAACCATTTAGCCATGGTAATCTAACCCACTATAAAATAAAATGCATTCATCCTTAATGGGGTGAGTGGTGGAAGGAATTGAGAATCGAACCTCCTCCAGTAGTCCTTCAGGATTGCGCAAAATTACGTTTTTATGCATGTGGGAGGCCTCTATAATGGGAGATGAGACTCAAAACTTTTCAAATGGAATCTTGACTACAACCTGGTTAAAATAGAAATGCCTACTTACTAAAGCCATTTAAAAACCAAATTTGTCCATAGGTAGATTTCTTAGAAGACTTTTTTGTGAAAGACCCGTGAAAATGATTGAGAGCATAGATTTTGTGTATAGATTAAGGGTTAAAAATTTTCTTTGTTGTGAGTGTGTGGTTGATGCTTTATATTAGAAGAATATTACACTCATCTAGATCTGGTCACATGTTAAAACTTTTAAAAATTAATCAAAAGGTAATCCAAAACAATAAAATTTTCCTATTCCAGAGGCCTTTTAATGCGTACCAATAGAGAAGTAACATCTATGAACTATTAAGTAGCACTTTTAAACAAACATCTACTACCTGTGACTATAGAAATAACACATGTGAACATACCTTTACCAGTTGTAACCCAAGAAGAAGCGTGTACAACATTTTTTTAATGCTTACTAGCTATCAAGTAGCACACCTAAACAACCAACCAACATGTTCTTCTTTTCGAGTGAGTGTGTACAACCAATTAAAGTAGCGCATGCCAGCTCTGAACTAAAGCATATAGAATGAGACACTCAAACATTGGGTATCTCCTGAGGGTTTTGGAAAATTCTAAAAATAGATTTGGATATTGTTTTCATAGTGTAACCACCTAAATTTGGTCTTCTCTTACTATAGACCCTATTTTCTCTAAGTGTGATCATACCCCCAATTATGTCCAAATGACCCTGTTACTGCTCGGCATAATTCTTTTCAAATCAATTTAATCTCCTAAAGTGATCAAATCACTAAATTATTTACTTTTAGCCAAAATCAAAATCAATCAAATACATGGCTAAAAATGATTAATTTGCTAGGAATTAAATAAATCCCTAAATCAATTACCCACTTGCAAATAACTCATTCCCCTAGCCTATTTAATCTAATTAAAATGGCTATAATCCCCTTAATTATTAAAAAGCAATTAAATTGTTTAAATAATTAAATTCCTATTTTTGAATTAATTAAATAAGTTTAAATCATTTAATTAATATTCCCTTAAACCCCAACCTAACCTATCTCAACCACTTCTACCCTGGCTTCTAATCCATTTCAACCCATTCCACCCTTGCTAATCTAATCCTAATCCTAATTCTACCCTAACCCACCTCCTAATGTTGTCACATTCCATTAAGGAATGATTAACAACTCAACCCACTTGAGATAGTCAACTTTCTCAAGCATGACTTTCCTAAGGGATCAACTTGCCAAGTTGAACCTTACACACTCCCCATGCTTCTTTAAGGCTTTCATTAATGCCTCATTAATGAATATGCCTTAAGCCCATGTCTCCTCCATGCCTCATTAATTCTCAAGGCATTAATGGATCTTACACCACCATTAATAAGTCCCTCAACTCATTAATGAGTCTTGTCTCCCCTCTCTCTCTCTCTCTTATTCTTCTATAAATAGAAGCCATTTTTGAGAGCAAATAAGCCTTCATCTCATATTGTAAATGCATTCTTATGCTGTTGGAATAGACTTAGACTCATACTTCATTTCATAGTTTATGCTCATACATTGTTATTATGTCCATTTTTAGATTAATATGCATTGCTCATTGAATATTAGCTTGTTTTAAACTAAATCTTTCATGCTAGGTTGTTTATGTCACTGGTATTTAGCATAAATCTGAGGGCTTTTATGTTACATGATACACTCATCCTAGTTAGAAAGCAATAAGTCAAAGTTATGGTTTATATGCTCTTTAACCCTTGTTTTTCACTAACAGAATGACTTATTGAAGTGTTGTGTTGCAGATAACAGGTGCACAAATATACACACACATTTCTGGCACCCACCGTGGGGCAAGATTTCCAACTTGGCCTCATTTTCTAACACTTTTTTACTAATTTGCATGCCCAAAATTTGGTTATAGGCTCATTTTTTACCATTCTAGATTGCATACAGGATACGCCATCACACCATGGTAAACGAGGCTCGTATCTGAGATTTCCCAGATCATTTTTAGGTTAGGCTCACATCTGGTAAGCATTGAATCACATCTAGTAAGAAAGCTCACATACAGTATGCTGCATCACATTCAGTAACATTTTAGGCTCGCATCTGGTTAGAAAGTTTGTGCATTTTGTTTGCCTAACTCTAACATTTTGACAAAGTTATGTTTTTGGTATCTTGCAGCCTAACAAGTGTTTACAGGTTGTTCTTGAAAGTTTTTGTGGGAGTTAACATAAATAGATACTAACTTGGTTTTTCAGGTTACCCAACCCCCATCTTGACTTCTATTTTACTTTCTTTCCAAATTAAGATACATATTCCAATCTATCACTAACCTGACTAGAGGATTATGCTCTTTTCCTTTTAAGGAAAATCAAAAACTCATACATCAGTTTATGGATTGAACATAATTTGGAGTTAAATGAATAAGCAAACACATCGTTTAATTCAATTTGGACCAATAAATGAACAACACAAGTCACTAAATATTGTGGTTCAATAAACAACTACATCGTATAAATTCTTTTTGGATTCAGAAATTGGACAATCAAAGCACTAAATATGTGGGATCAAAGAACAAGTTCAATCATTTAATTCAATTTGGATCAGTAATTGGACAAGAAACTCACTAAATTTTGTTGCTAATTGAATAAGGCAACTTTCCTTTTCAAGCATCCTATTTTTCTTAAATAGGAACAAACTAAATTGAGCTCAACATAGCTTGAAGGAATGAACTTTGGTTTACATGTTTTGGGAGAAAATGGTTTAGATTAGGAGAGTATGCTCTTCTTCTTCAGAAGAATAAAAAATCTAGACATCCAAAGCTCACCAATCCTGGCTACATATATTTAAATAGTAGACGGCCTGCCGGTTGAGGAAAAAATCTCCCAAGAACAACCCAAGTGAGGATAGGTTTTATGCCAACCCATCCAACTCACTATAAATAGTTGCTTCCTCATAGGCTAAAGCCTCGAAAGACGGAGGCAGTTTTGTTCATGGAATTTCAACATCATTTCTTGAACATATCTAGGTATATGTAGAGCGGAGCCGCTTGAATCTTGCTTGCGAGACTACATATATTTGGGTACTCATAGGGCTATACACCTAAATTTTTCCTTGTGCAATTCTATGGGGGACGGTTTCAAACGGATTGCCCAATAATCTACAACAACTTCAACTAAAAGAATTTTGGATTCATCCCCGAAAGGGTGATAATCTTTGTGCAAGGCAAAAAGTAATTGCCCCAAGACACTCATCATATTGTGCCCTCACTTGTGTTTGGAGTCAACTAGTACAACATCATGACTGGAGCCATTGCATGCTCGGTGATGGCTATATTCTGATTAGCATTTGAGTTTGTACCTGAGTCAATGAGCAAATATTTTCATCCTCCACCTAGAGAATAGGAAAAGATGAGTGTTTGTTTCACCCTCCTAACAATGCAAAAATGTTTGACGTGTTCAAAAGATAATTAAAAAGATAAACTCCTCAAAACAATCAACAAGTTTCAAACCCTAGAGTACAAGTGTTTTTAGCGCATTATGACACCTCTTAACTCAATCTGGAAACAAACAACTTTACGCACTTCAAAAACAAGCTTTTCAGAAATGGCCAAAATTGACAAAGACATCATAAGATTTCATCCCAGATTTCCCAAGTCACATCTAGTATTTAGGATCGCATCTTGTGTGCTAGCTCGCATCTAGTCAGCAAATATTCGCATCTAGATTCTAGGATCGCATCTGGTATCATCAGAGTCTTGCGTCTGGGAGCTCGCATTCAGGACAGTGGGTACTTGTAGAAGTTTTTCTTAGAAAGTCTCAATTGATTAGGATACCCTTTTAGCTCTTTAGCTGGTTCCTGTTGTCTCTTCTGGTCTCTCTATTGTCATTTCAAAACACTTTTGAAACATCCACTTTGCATGTTTAGTTAGTCTTTAATGATCAGTTCAATACGTGTGGTCTACCCACTTTCTACCAATAACCTGGTTCCCAGCTCACTATCAGGGCATTCTAATCCTCTGATGCTAGAATCATTTACATCCACCAACAACAAATAGTTACTTTTACTTAGACACGCCCACTTGAAAAATTTGAAACTCTCACTTGCACTATTGGGAAACGTTAACAAAGTTGAGGAACAACTTCATGGTTAACACAAGACACAACAAGTATGCGTCTAAAGGATCAAAAGTGCCTCCTAAAACACCACACTTTCAAGGAGAAACTTCTCGTAGTTCCCTTCTCGATCTAGATTCCCCTCAAATGGATAGTGAAAATCACAGATGGAGTGAGGCCTTTGAGGATTATAACAATGGAAAACACCAAAAACCCAAAGATACTGATGAAGAAGAAGAACCCAAGTTCGAACGTCCTTTATTTGAATCTGGTAGTGAGGATGAAATCACTAAAGAAGAATATGAAAAACTCAAACAAAGCAAGAGGTTTCACTAGATAATGGAAAGAATGATTGATGAGGATAAGGAAAAGTACTTCCTTCATCTAGCATCCATAGGTGTCAAATTATGCAAAGATTATGATGTGGAAAAGCTCAAGGAAAAAGAGGTACCAAATCTGATATCTATTCTCACCAAACAACTCAATCTGATGCAAACGGAGCTCACAAACCTCAAACAAGAGAAGGAGAAACCCAAAATACAATACTCTTTGGACACTATTTGTCCATTTCCTTTTGACAAGAGTATCACTATGGTCCCATTTCCCCCCAACGTGGTGAGGCCAAAGTATGACAAATACATGGGAGAAACTGACCCACACGACCATGTAAAGGAATTTTGTGCTCTGAGCATAGAATACATGCATGAACCCACATACCTCATGTGACTATTTCTAGGAAGTCTAGGAGGTAATGCCATGGAGTGGTTCTCAAAACTAAACCCCAAGGTCAAGACATTCAAGGAATTGATCCAACGGTTCATTCAACATTACTCCTATAACATCCAACATGATGTAACTATGATGGACCTATGTAACACTAAATAGAGAACTGGAGAATTGTTTACACACTTCCTACAAAGATGGAGGAAGATTTTTGCATGATATTCAAGGGACATTCCCGAAACAGAGAAGATGGAGATCTTTGTTAATAATCTAGTGCCTGAATTGAACTATTCTCTACAAATGCAAGACTCTCCTAGTTTCGATAGGTTGATTAAAAATGCCCTCCGTATTGAGGAAGTCATGGTCAAAAGGGGAGAAATAACCCTTCAAAATGAAAACAAGACCAACAACTCCAACTCCAAGCCTAAATGGTGGAAATAAAACAAGAATATTTTTAATGACAGAGTGGTTGATGCCTCTAACATTAATCCTAAACCTGAGGTATTTAATCTAACCAATGGCATGCAAGCAAGCAAGGATGCTAAGGTAACACCTCCCATCCCCAAAGCAAACAATGATAATAACAAGGGATTAACATGGGCTTCAAAACCCCAAAGAAAATTCACTCCTTTGGGAGAACCTCTTGAGACTGTTCTAAAAACAATGTTGGATAACAAAGTTCTTACAATTCCCTATTCTAAATCGTGGGAACCAATGGTCAAACACAGGTGCTGGGATGATAATTCCTATTGTGTCTTCCACAAAAACAAGGGACACAAGACTAATAATTTCCTCAAGCTCAAGCATGTTATCCAAGACCTCATCGAAGGAGGTAAGATCAAAGTAGATGGAGATACTACCAATGAAGATCATACAACATTCAACAAACCCTTTCCTAATTACAATCAAGGAGAGACATCTAAAGGGAAGAGTAATGAGGTAAACTACACCTATTCCAAAAATGACAATGTGATTAATATGCTTGACAATAAAACCAAATCCATCAATGTAGTCATAATCAAAGGTGTCTCATTCCACTCAAATGCTATAACACGGATCCAAGCATAGGTTAAAATCAAAGGACCTCCAAAACTGACATCAACATCAACATCCAAGGTTCCTATTGTAACTATTCCTAAACCGGTAGAAAAACACATGGTCACTATTCCTGGAGAAAAATATGACTTGGTAGACCAATTACAATGAACCTCTGCCAAAATTTCCATTTTTGAGTTTCTTAAGATATCCATAGTACATAGGGAAATCCTAGAACAAGCTCTACACACTGCTAATGTTCCAAAAGATATTGATATAGACAAGTTTCAAGCGATGGTCAATCACATCTCAGTGCCACATTACCTCTCCCTTTCTGAAGAGGATGATAAGTCATTGATGCATCCACATAATCAACCCCTCCATATTGAAGTCCTTATTCATAAATCTCATGTTAGACGTGTGTTGATAGATGGAGGCACAAGATTGAATATCTGTACACTGGATCTAATCAGGAGACTAGGTCTCTCAAAACAAACAATTGAATCTAGAAGCAAGATAACCATGAAAGCTTATGATGAGGAAGAAAGATCCTCTAGAGGTCTTATTGTTCTACCTATCAGAGTCAGACCTATTAAGAGGAATGTCATATGTCAAGTTCTGGATCTACCATTGGCCTACAATATCCTACTAGGAAGACCATGGATTCATGAGATGCAAGCTGTACCATCCACTTACCACCAATGCATAAAATTACCACATAATGGGGTGGAAGTGACGATTCCCGCAGATGTTAACTACACTTGCAAAAATATCAAAGTAGGTAGCATGATCCCACACAACAAAGAAGCTATGGTTATAGTTTCTCCTGTAACTACCAAGGACATGGTTATGAAGAGTTTTAGTAAAACCTTGAAACTTGAAGAAATAGGTATGGGAGAGTACAAGCTGGAGCTAAATCCTTCATTAACAGAACTTACGGTATCACCCAGATCCTATGGAAAACCTTCATCGACATTCACACCTATAGCATCCAAGGAGCCAGAAGTACACAAAGCAACTGGCATGGTAAAGGCATCCACATCTTCTTCAGATAACATAGAAGAATAGACAGTCTTGGACTGGCTTTACAAAGGAGAACTGGTGGAGGCTGAGGTCAAACATGTGAAGATATCCCCAGAACAGTATGGAAAGGGATATGATTTCCTCACACAAATGGGTTAAAAAGGAAAGGGACCTCTAAATGACATAGGATGAGGGCTCATTGAACCTATACCCATGGAGTTATGGAATACCAAAGATAAAATAGGACTGGGTTTTAATACCAAAACTGATAAACCACCAAAATTGATAAACCCGCTTCAAAAGAGAGTCCACACTCAGATAAAGGGAGTGATGAAATAGATGAACTAGAGCAGTGGTCCTATGAAAGATTGTTACATGTTGGCGCACAAGACCCCATCTACCAAGGAGAACACTACATACCCAACTTTGAGGTACCACAAGATCTTCACACTCCTTTGCTAGCACAACCTCCCATTCAAGAGGTAGGAGACACCATAGCAATAATTACTCAAGAGATACCCCGACCACAAAATTTACAACCTAACTGGGGGAAATTGGTCAGAATTTCACATATCCTTGATCTACCCCACTTTGTTCTACAAGAATCTAAATGAGTACATCAAATAACCATTTCTAAATACTTAAACAGATCTGATGATGATGTAACAGACTCTCATGACTATGAATGGGATCGACTATCCATCACCTCTGAAGATATTGGAATAGATACAATTCACATGTTTGTGGCTCCTTCAGCTCCTAGTAAATGATCTGACACTCCTCCCAATGATACTAATCCTCCTGAAGTAGAAGAAGAGTTCCTTCCCCCGATCATTGATGGAGACACAAGTCTAGAAGAATTTCATAGGCTACAAGCAAGAAGCCTCCTTTTATAAAGAGATGATGATGAGATTTCTATTGACGAGTCGCTAAAGTCTGGTCCACATATGACTAACAATGACCCTTTAAAAAATGATCTCACTCTTATTGATTTAAATATTAAAGAAATTAACTTAATAGATCATGTCATGTCAGTTAATGGTCTTGATGCTAACATGATACTATCCTTCCTAGAGTCTGATTCCCTAACATTGATACTTCCAGACCTAATTGATTGGACTAAAACATATCCTACTCCTATCCTCAACTTTCCCAATGACCACACCCTAGCTTGTTATCTCAATGCTTGTGAACCTTTCCCTTCTTCCACCAATCCAAAGAGCGAGAACATGTCATAGCCGGAGGATATCAGGTTTCTTAGTCACAAACTAAAAAAGAAAAAGAAAAAGCAGACTGATGGTGAAAACCACTCTGTGGCAGTATCAGATCCCAAAATAGTAAATAAAAAAGATGTGTCCAATGGTGAAAACCTTTCCAAGGCACCAAAGGATGAGACTCTTGATATCCTCCCTGAACACTTTCAGGAAAGATCTTCAGTACTGATTGAACTAACACAACCAGTAAACTTGGGCACTATTGAAAATCCTCAAATAGTACATCTTGCACAATCTTTATCAAAAGAGGAGAAGGTACAGCTCACAGAGTTTCTGAAAGAGAAGAAGCTTAACTTTGCATGGTTTTATACTAATATACCAAGGATAGATCCTAGTCTCATCATGCACAACTTATCTATAGCTCTCGGGATCAAACCGGTAAAATAGAAACTTAGAAAATGCATTATTAGTAAAAGCAGATCTAGGAAAGTTGTTAAAAGCTGGATTTATACAGGTCATTTCCTATACAGGGTGGATCTCCAATGTGGTCCCCGTATCTAAATTTGATAAATCTATTAGGTTCTGTATGGACTTTAGAGACTTGAACAAAGCATGTCCGAAGGATGACTTCCCTCTACCAAACATTGACATGATCATAGATCTTACAGCTGGCTTCCAGATGTATTCTTTAATGGATGGATTCTTAGGCTATAATAAAATCAAAATTGCCCTAGAGGATCAAGAGAAAACCACATTCAAATGCACATGGGGCACCTTTTACTGGAATCTCATGCCTTTTAGGTTAAAGAATGCTGGTGCAACATATCAAAGAGCCATGACAACAATATTCCATGACATGATGCACAAGAACATGGAGGACTATGTTGATGACACATTGGCTAAATCCAAAGAGAGAGGTACTCACATTGTTGACCTATGAAAGATCTTGGATTGAATGGAACAGTTTTAACTCAGACTCAATCCTAAGAAATGTGCCTTTGGGGTCCAATCAAGGAAGCTCCTAGGATTTATTGTTTCAGCGAAGGGAATTGAGGTAGACCCCGCTAAAGTTAAAGCTATACTAGAGATGGCTCCTCCACGTAACATTAGTCAAATGAGGAAACTACAAGGGAGACTCCAGTCCATTAGGAGATTCATGTCCCAACTTGTAGATAGGGCACAACCCTTTACTAAGCTACTACATAAAGGGGTTACCTTCAAATGGGATGAACACTGTGAAGCAAACTTTAGAGAATTGAAGGAATACCTGGCTGCTCCACCTATTCTTATGGTGCCTATTCATGGAAAGCCCCCACTCCTATACATTTCAGCTATAGCTACATCCCTAGGAGTATTATTGGCACAAGAGGATGAAACCAAGAAAGAAAGAGCTATCTACTATATTAGTAGAACACTGGTCACTTATGAGCTCAATTATAGTATTATTGAAAAAGCATGCTTAGTAGTCATCTTCGCATCACAAAAATTGAGGCACTACATGCTCTCTCATACAGTGAAGCTCATAGCTAAGATTTATCCTCTAAAGTATATTTTGAGCCAAACATCATTAACAGGACGTTTGGAAAAATGGGTCCTGATTCTAAGCGATTTTGACATTGAATATGTAGAACAGAGAGCTATCAAAGGACATGTCCTTATAGATCAATTGGCTGGTTCGCCACTCTAGGATGATAAACCATTACTCATTGAATTCCTTGATGAAACAATCATGCATCTCACTAAATATCTATGGAAGATGTACTTTGATGGTTCATTCACTCAACAAGGCTCTGGAGCCGGGGTCCTATTTATAACTCCTCAAGGATACAAGATTCCCAAATATTACAAACTAATGTTTCCATGCACCAACAATATCTTAGAATATGAAGCATTGGTCAACGACCTCAAGCTGGCTATGGAATGGAAGATCGTAGAGTTACATGTGTATGGTGACTCCCAACTAATTATCAATCAAGTCAATGGGGAGTATCAAACAAAAGATGAGAAGTTGATGCCCTACAAGAAACTAGTTGATGACCTGAAGAAATACTTTGTATTCATCACATTCTAGCATATACCAAGATCAGAAAACAAAGCTGCAGATGCTATGGCTACCTTGGCATCCATGTTAGAACTAGAAGAACATCAATTCCACTATGACTTCTTGGTGGAAGAACTATCCTATCCTGCCTTTGATACCCCTAAATACCAGGTAATATGTGCCTTGAATACCCCAGACCAATCTCGGTATGCCAATATCATTAATTACCTTTCTAACCAAATCATTCCCACCAATCTATCTAGAAATGAGAAAAGATCCTTGATTAGGACAACATCGCATTACATCCTCATAACTAACAACTTATATTGGCGCGGTCTCGATGGTACACTTCCTAGGTGTTTAGAACTCGAAGAGTCTGATCTAGCATTAAAATAAGTCCATGAAGGTGTATGTGGATCACACTCGAACAACTTTTCATTGGCCAAGAAACTACTTAGAGTAGGATATTACTGGCCTACGATGGAGAAAGATGCTATTAAGTTTTCAAAAGCATGTCTTAAATGCCAGCCACATGGAAACCTTATCCATGCTCCTGCCAGAGAAATTATACCTTTCATAACACATTGGCCATTTTAGCAATGGGCCTTTGACTTGGTTGGACAAATATATCCCAACTCTTCAAATGGACACAAATTCATCATTACAACCACTGAGTATTTCACAAATTGGGTTGAAGCTGTGCCGCTAATCAAAGCCACTGGCAAACAGGTGGCTATGTTCATTCTGAACTACATTATTTGTAGATATGGGATACCCTCTTCAATTGTAATAGACAATGGGGGCCATTTTTAAAATCAAGACATTGATGACCTTTGTGAACAATTCCATATCACTCAACATTGCTCCTCAATCTATTATCCTCAAGGTAATGGATAGGATGAGGCATCCAAAAAGAATATTCTCAAGATTCTACATAGAACTGTAAGCAAGTCTGGCAGAGACTGACATCTACAACTGAATCCGGCACTATGGGCCTACAGAGCAAGCATCAGAACACTAACTGGAGCCACACCATTTTCTCTAGTCTATGGCACTGAAGCAGTACTACCTATTGAGGTTGAAATCCCATCTTTGCAGATATCTTTACAAGGTCTCTTTACTGATGAGTAGTACCACATAGATAGGGTAAATTCTCTGGACTTACTAGATGAGCACAGACAACAAGCATTTGATCACCTCAAAGTGTACCAAGAACATATGTCCAAAGGTTACAACAAGAAGGTTAAACCACACAAATTTGAAGTAGGAGATCTCGTCCTGAAGGAGAATCCTAAGAACCTGCCTAATAGAGAACATAAAGGAAAATTTGAACCTAACTGGCTGGGACCTTATGTTATCACTGCTACTTTTGGGACTGGAGCTTATCAACTGGCTACATCTAAAGGAGACATTCTTCCAGATCCTATTAACACTCTACATTTGAAGCGATTCTACGCTTGATGTTCGGCTAACAGAGCCTGTACAACAAAAAGTTCTTGCAAAAATACCAAAAACATTCAGAAAATTGATCCTGAAGAAATCCAAAAATAGTGGAAAAGATCCTACAAAAAGGGTATCCTTGGTGAGAACCTGGTAAACAAGCACCTTGATACTACAAAAACATTTAAAAAAGAAAAAATAGCAAAAAAATTGAAAAAGAGAAAAAGTGCCTTGATGAGCACCTGGTAAAACAGGTATCTTGGTAGCAAAAAGAAAAGAAAGATCTTGCCAAGTGGTGAAAACCTAGCAATCAGGCGTCACTTTGTTTTCTATGCTCCATCTATCAATGGACTACTAATACTAGGCCTTCATAATTTTTCCTATGCTCAAAATGCTGACTTCATTTTCTAAATGGCTATGTTATCCTTGCTTGGAATTTGTCTACATTTGCGTCTTAGGAATAAGTCATTCTGCATTGGGGGCATCTTTGCTAAGTATGGTAGGTTATGGTTGCTAGGTTGCTCTGGGATGGTTTTCCTCATGGACACAATGTTTCTTGATACATGTAAAACCATGTCACTTTCCAAAACAAGGATCTCTTTTCAAAACATCACATATCCAAACATGACATTTACATTAACGAAGTTCCTACAAGGCTATATTGGATCGTAGATCTGAATGGATTATCCTATCAATGCACAGACATGGAACACCATATTGCTTGTATTACAATTTTTTGATTGATGAATCTCTACCGTGTTTGACATATGAATGAAAAAAATACTACTTAAATACACAATTGGTTATTGGTTTGATTATGATTCTTTTATGTCCTAATGACATTTTCAACTAGGGGCATCTAAGTAATTATAAATTTTATTAGCTTGATTCATAATTGATGATTTATTATGTCTTCTTAGTTACTCAATGACGTTTGCACAAAGACAAAGAGTCGCAAGGATAGGGGGCATACTATTTTCTTTAAATTATGCGTATGGTGATTGTTCCATATGCTCCTATAAATTTCACCTAACTTGGATGTTTATGGTAAGAGTTGCCACTATGGGTGGCTAGCCACATATATCTCGATCTTCATTATGTGTAAACTATAGAAATGTTGAAACAATTTCTGTGTCTATTTTCTGATCCAGATTCTCACTAAGGTATACAAATCATAATGTACCCACGGACATGAATTTTCAAGGTCATTGCAGGTCCAATATCTTGCCTTAATCAGAATCTGGTATATTAAAAGGAAGGTAACTATTTTGTTATTCTAGCTTCTATGCCTTGATGCCTAAGCCTATTTCTGACATTTCAATAAAACATAGTATTCATACTTTCATAATATCAGTGGGTATTAGTGATGGTTGTACTATCAGGTGGTATCCATTCCAAACAGTGCCCAATGATGATAAAAAGCTATACATTTGCATACCAGTGACAAATTCCTAAGAGTCCACATATAATTGCATTTGGAGATTGCATGATACATAAAAACATAAGGAATTTTGAGCTAAAAAATGATTTCTATCTTCTTCTCAAAATCAAGTTAATAACATCATCAATATTACTGATATCAAATATTGTTACACATCCGTAGCATACATTTTGCATTCATTGAAAAGAAGAAACAAGAAAATACAAAAATGAAGCATCCATGTACTGCATTTTTACTTTTTCATCCTAAATGCATCCATACATCTATTTTGCATAAGGGAAAATCAAAAGAAACATACATTTGCATTTTCACATGAGTATCATTCAAAACATATTTATATCAGTAATGACTCATCACATCCAATCCTAAAATGATGTTATCATCTAAAAACTAACTCATCACATGTGCAAGATACATTTATCACATCTATGAAAGCAAAGGGAACTTATGAATCACGTTAGAATCAGGAAGTTGCATCAGATATATATATCAAAACATGGTACAGATCAAAATATGGAATAGTATGCATAAAGAGTATCCGAGTATCAGTGAGCCAAAATGAATCATATATACATGTATGAATGTCATATACAAAAGGGGGATCTTAGCTGGATCCGGATATACAAAATTTAATGCCAAGATATACATATAAATGGTACAAAATATCAACTCTGTCCTACCCCCTCTCCCTGATCAGGAGGAGGAGGAGGTGGTACAAAAGGAGCTGCTAGAGGTGACATGGCCCCCTCTAACTGTCTAACTGCTGAGTCACTTGAGAAAAGGAAGGTGCTCTCTGGCCCTCTGGAACTGCTACATGATACAAGACATAATAATAAGTGGCCCTCTACCCCTGATGAATTGTTGTCCAGGCATGTGCATCTCTCTCAGCTCTGAGCATCTCACCCTGCCTATCCCTCTCTGCTCTCAGTCGCTCAAGCCATATATCCCTATCCACTAGTAAGGCATCTGTAGTAGTAACTCAGGCCTCTAGTGTTGTAATCCTCACTCAGAGCTGCTCCCTCTCCTACTCACATCTAGACAGAGGATCTTTGTCTCTACCTGTATCCTGCAACTAGGACCTGTCCTATCCTTTGCCTGGTGGTCTATCCTGTGACCCCTACTATCTCTGTCTCTGTTGATCCCTAGTAAGGAGTAGACCAGGATCTCTCTACGGGGCTACAAATATGAATCTCTGGCACCTACCTTGCCTGCGGCCACTAGCTCCACTTGTATCAACAGCCTCACCACCACCTCCTCTATCATCTCCATCAGGACCATCATCAAGAGGATGCCTGACATCTCTACCATCCCTACCACCATCATGATCGCCATACCTACCGAGAGCCCTGTCTCTCTATGCACCACCCCTACCCCTGGCTGGTCAATCATTAGGATCATAGTCTAAGGGCTCCTCTATGTGAGGAATGATCTCCTCAGGAACAGTGAACCGAGGAAAGGGGTACAAAATCCTCTTAGCAGCATATCCATCTGACACACCTGCATCAACTACATCAAGACAGAGATCCCAGTCTACTGCCACCATATCAAAGATAACTTGGTGATCCATCTCATACTGTAACTGTGCCCCCCATAATGGTGTCTTGTCCCTGGTCTGGGCATATATAACAATGTCCTCTATCCTACCCTGGTGATAACCGTACTGTCTCAACACTCTGGTGATCACAAACCGCTCTATAATATATCTGGTCTTGCTAATAAGATATCAGATCTGACATAAGTAAGACACCTGCCAGGCATCTAAGGTCCCACCTCACAATCTAAATATGGCCACCACACGACCTTTGTCATATCATCAAACAGGCAGCGCCAATACTCGGCCTTGCCCAGATGGGGCTACTGAAGAAGACCTGCATACATATAAACATAGGGCTGCTCTGGTGCCCTCTACCTATCTATAATCAACCATCTCACAGGGATGTGCTCCCAGGCCCAGATCTGGAGAATAAGGATCCCAATAGTCATACTCCATGTGTAGTGGTATACTATCTTATGTAGCTCTCTATACATATGGGCTAAGATACAACTACCCCATGCAAATCTCTGTCGGTGGGTAACCATCTGCTCTATCATATCTACCCAACCGACCATAAATCCATGCTGGCCCCTATCTGGCATGAGGATGCCACCTAACCGACCTACTAAATAAACATATAAATGATCATAATGATTGACCATGTAGTCCCATGATAGATATCTCTAGTCAATGGTATCATCCTAGAAAAATCTACGTGCAACACCAATGGCCACAACTGCTATCAACTCAAATCATACCTCATGCCCGATCATCGACACCCAAAGTATCTGCCAGACATCCTCCAGAGTTACTATGATCTCCCTAGTCGGCAAATGAAAGGTGTTGTGCTCTAAGTGCCATCTCTCGGCTAGAGCAGTCAACAACCCACGGTTTACCCTGATCTCAGGTAAACCCATCAACGACTACAATCTACATTAGATCATGGTAGTCTTCTCATCATCTAAAAACTGTCCAGACAATGCAAGCACACAACCAGGGTAAGTGCCGTGAAATGTGACTACCTCAAACTGGGCCTATTTTAGACAGAAATGACAATACATCAGTATCCTATCTACAACAAAGGGGCAGACTCCTAATCAGCTAGGTGATTCCAAGTTCGCAACATGCCTACAGGTCTAAAAGATTCAAATTCTAAGTCTCCTAACCAGATATGATTCTAAGATAGAAGGGTGCGATCCATTTTACCAGATGCAATCCTGGAAAAATCGGATGTGATGGAGTTTACAAGATGCGATCCCTAAAATATGGGATGTGATCCTAAATACGGGATGCGATCCTAAATGCGGGGTGCGACCCTAAGAAAATAGGGTGTAATGTAGTGATGAGTTTTCACTAAAAACATGACAAACCAATGAAAATAGATGTGATCCAGGGTATCCTGGATGCGACCTAGGAATCCAAAAAAACCAGATGCGATCCAAGAAAAATCAGATGCGACACGGGATTTGCAGGTTGTGATCTAGAATCCTGGATGCGATTCAAAATTGTAAGGGCTATAAAAGATACAAAAATGCATAAAATTTAAATTTGCAAAATTCATAGGGTAGTTTGTCAAGCACTTACCAGCGGTGGGTAGTCGGCTAGGCGCTGATGTTGCTAACTCATCTCAAAATGATGCTTCCTCACAGGGACTACCATCTTCTTTGCAGAGCTCTCTGAATTACTATGGAGGAAAGTGAAAATGAATAGTGAAATGGTAATTTTTGAGGCTTATATTGGTCTTTTGAGCCATTTAGGATTTCTGAAACTCCTCCCAGACAACTACAACTACATTTCTATTCTCTTTTTGATTAATTGGGAACCAAATCAAAGGTACATAAGATGTTTTCAACAGCCCAGTACCCTTCTTATGACAGTTTCAAAAATTATATATTTTCTTCATTTGTTCCAAACATCGGTCAATACTGCACATTTTATCATACATCTTGGTCTAACATCATTTTATCAGTCTTATTACTCATATTTTCATGTAATTAACTTGGTACTTGTGTTTTTATTTTTAAATACACCCTCTTTTCGCCTTCTCCTCCTCCATTCTTTCTTGTAGTAAGCGCTTCCTGCAAGTGATACATTCTTTCAACTGAGGGATTTATTTCTTTCCTTTGATTTCGTTCCTAAGGGGGCATGATCACACTATAATCATTTAAATTTTTGCTCAAAATTGCATTAAAAATGACTTCATTATCAAACAAACTAGGGGCATAACAATTTCCTTGACTAAAGTCAAAATTGTTGGATAGAAAGATTTGGTTCTCATGAGCTGGATATCTTATGTTTTCTCATTTTAAAAGATTTTTATTAAGCTCCTGGCAGCTTCATACTGGATTTTTGGACGACAACCAAGTTTAGAATCAGTATTATCAATCTTTGGATGACAACCAAGTTTAGAATTGGTATCTTTGAAATCTTTTATTGATCTTTGGACGACAACCAAGTTCAAAATCAATTCTATCAGTTTAGTTTGATCAAGTGTGAGACTGATCTCATCAACATTTCGTTTGACAACCAAGAATGGAATTCTCAATCTTTCTGAAGTCAAGAATCGAAAACTTTCTTTGAATTAATGCGTTGCTCGCACATCAATTCAAAGAGCGGAAAATGTAACCGCCTAAATTTGGTCTACTCTGACTATAGACCGTATTGTCTCTAAGTGTGATCATACCCCCAATTATGTCCAAATGACACTGTGACTGCTTGGCATAATTCTTTTCAAATCAATTTAATCTCCTAAAGTGATCAAATCACTAAATTATTTACTTTTAGCCAAAATCAAAATCAATCAAATACATGGCTAAAAATGATTAATTTTCTAAGAATTAAATAAATCCCTAAATCAATTACCTACTTGCAAATAACCCATTCCCCTAGCCTATTTAATCTAATTAAAATGGCTATAGTCCCCTTAATTATTAAAAAGCAATTAAATTGTTTAAATAATTAAATTCTCATTTTTGAATTAATTAAATAAGTTTAAATCATTTAATTAATATTCCCTTAAACCCCAACCTAACCTATCTCAACCACTTCTACCCTGGATTCTAACCCATTTCAACCCATTCCACCCTTGCTAATCTAATCCTAATCCTAATTCTACCCTAACCCCCCTCCTAATGTTGTCACATTCCATTAAGGAATGATTAACAACTCAACCCACTTGAGAAAGTCAACTTTCTCAAGCATGACTTTCCTAAGGGACCAACTTGCCAAGTTGAACCTTACACACTCCCCATGCTTCTTTAAGGATTTTATTAATGCCTCATTAATGAAGATGCCTTAAGCCCATGTCTCCTCCATGCCTCATTAATGCTCAAGGCATTAATGGCTCTTACACCACCATTAATGAGTCTCTCAACTCATTAATGAGTCCTCTCTCTCTCTCTCTCTCTCTATAAATAGAAGCCATTTTTGAGAGCAAATAAGCCTTCATCTCATATTGTAAATGCATTTTTATGCTGTTGGAATAGACTTAGACTCATACTTCATTTCATAGTGTATGCTCATACATTTTTATTATGTCCATTTTTAGATTAATATGCATTGCTCATTTAATATTAGCTTGTTTTAAACTAAATCTTTCACACTAGGTTGTTTATGTCACTGGTATTTAGCATAAATCTGAGGGATTTTATGTTACATGCTACACTCATCCTAGTTAGAAAGAAATAATTTGAAGTTATGGTTTATATGCTCTTTAACCCTTGTTTTCACTAACAGAATGACTTATTGAAGTGTTGTGTTGCAGATAGCAGGTGCACAAATATATACACGCACATAGTACTTCATATCCAGTACAACAAATAAATCAAATTCTTCCAAATATCTATGATGATGAATCTATTTGAAGAATGAATCAATCCTATGGCAGAGAATAATAAGGAAAACCAAGATCAAAATTGCCATATGCATCAAGATGAAGAAGCAATTGAAGAGGAAGTTGACGAGGCATCCCAAGATCCCATGTTCCTTGAAGTCATGAAAAAACTTTTGGAAAGGGATAAATAAGTATATTTCTTAAACTTAGCTTGAATTGGAGTTAAGCTTCATCATACTATGACCCACCAAACTTAAAGAAGGATGAGGAAAAGAAAATGATGCATCATCTAACAAGACTTCATTAAGATCAATTACTCCATTTATCTATGATCATGAGCCATCTTTACATCTCTTTTCTTCAAACAAAGATGCATCTAAACACAAAAAACCCATATTTTATCAAGAAGAACCATTTCATGACCATCCTATTTTTTTATCAAGATAAGGGAGATGAAGCTACATTAGATTCTGTTAAGAGTTTTGTCTATCCATCATACACCAACTTTAAACTAGATCATCATGATCTTGAAGCTCCAACATCATTGGTAAACTCAAACAAATCTAAATTTCCATTGGATAGACCATTTACTCCTTTGGGGAGATCTTACGAATCAATTTTGGAAGAACTCCTTGAAAATAATCTCATCATTTTGCCCCAGATCACTTCATGTGGTTTTGTATTCTTGAGAAACTATTGTTCATATCATAGACATAATGAACATGATAATTTAGATTGCATGGAGTTGAAGCATAAAATTCAAGATCTCTTTGATGGTGACATAATTGAAGTACACAATTCTAATGAGTCATCTAATGAAGAACAAGATACCACTCTCAAGAAATATTTAAATCATGAATATATGTCTAGTAATGGTCTACATGCAACCTCTAACTTTTCCACCATTTCTCCATCTCCTAAAGTTTTACACCCAGATACACCATCTCCATCAAACAATAAACCTAAGGATGATAATTTCCACATTGACTATGTTTACCCTCAAGGGATGCCTCTAAAAGAGATCCAAGCTAACCTCCATAATTCTACAAGTCTTTTCCATTTGTCAAAGATCTTAGACCCCAAGATTTCATGTGGTTCAATGCCTATCAAGCCTATTCAAAATGATCCTTCATCATCCCTTCAAGAATTCCCCATACATATTCAAAATCTTACCTTTTCCTTGGAAGTGGATCCATGTCAAGAAGGTAATTCCAAGTATGAAGAAACAAGTCTTAGCAAAGATAAAGATCAAGATACTATCCAATCTTATCAAATATTTGACCAAGATCCTATATCTATAGAATCCCATGATGATTCCCTTACACCCTTTCACTTATTCCAAGATGGTACTTTTCCATCTCAAGACCAAAGTATTCCTCCAAGCTCCATATTTTGTCCACTTCCCAAGCAAGATCAAGACATCCCTTCCACCATTTCCCATGAGCACATTGAAAATCAAGAGCAAAATACCCTCTCTATATTATCCAAAGATCCTTGTCAAGATAAAATTACCCCATCAATTCCTTGTCATATTCCTCCATATTCACCTCAAGAAACCATCATTCTTCCAAATCCATTTCATGATAATAAATCCCTTCAAACCTCAGTTGATCCTATCAAATTTGTTCCTATAAAAGCTACTCATGAGCCTATTGGTATAAAGATAAATCTTAAATATGAGAGCCTAAAAAATGTAGCTTTCTCTAAAAATATTGATATCACTTTCACACCCTATCTCCCTCCATTCAAACATAACCATATACCTTCCTCATCCTCAAAATCCATTTTGGGTTCCTATATCCCAAAACAAAAGTCTTCACCCCTTCCATTCATATTGGATCCCTATATTCCTTCATCAACCATGCCTACCATCCCTAGCTCTCCATTCACTTACCCTACCACATATCAAGATCAACAAATACACACATACTTGAAGAATGTACAAACACCCATCCCTATGAACTCTCCATATAATTCATATTCATCCATAATTCCCAAGTCTTTTGGAAGAAATTTGGATGCACAACATAAAAATTCAAAATCCAAGAATCCATATATGTATAAAGATCACCATGTCCCATCTAATCGATATGTGAATGAAAATAAAAATAAAATATCAAAGAGACCACAAAGGTCCACCAAGAAAAAAAGAAAAATCAAAGAAAATGTGGGTTCCAAAATCCCTCATTGAAGAAATGCATTTTAAAGCATCACAAAAGAAAGAAAAATCAACATTTATGTGGATTCCTAAGGCACTTTTGAAATAATTTCACATAAAATAAAAATAAAAGTTAACATTCAAGCTTACAAAGGCTTCCACTCCATCTCCTTCTAGACATTTTCCACTTTCCAAGTCTAATTTGGGTTCCTATATCCCAAAATCCACTATCTTAGATACACCCTCTCCTCCTTCATCCATTGTTCCTCCATAATTCCATCACCCTTCAAAGTGTGTATCAAATTTGATCTTGCCAACATTTCCATCCATAAAATACATGCTTCTTATCCTCATATCCATTATCCAACACCTACTTTCCATCTGTCCATCCCTCTTATCCAAACTATGGCATAAAACCTTAACCACCATCTACCTTTATCCTCCATATCTATCATTTGTCATCACCTTATCGATATCTTTGAGAATCCTAGCCATAATTTATTATATAGTATATCTTTCAGAAGAACATTGTCCAAAGATCCATATGTTGGAGAAATATTGAAAATACAAAAAAAAAGAGAAAAAAAAAACAATTAAAAAATAGAAAAAAAATAAGAAAGCAAGAGTGCCTTGGTGAAAACCTGGTAAATAGGCACCTTGGTTGCAAAATTAAAGAGAAATAAGTTTGGCCTATGGTGAAAACCAATTCTTGTGGTGCCTTGGACAAGTAACATGATGGAAACCTAGCAAACAAGCATCATGCATAATTCTTCCCTCTTGCATTCTACACTTGGGGGCAAGTTTCATCCATGCTATCCTCCATATTCCTACCATTTATCTCACTTGCATCCATATCCCTCTTTCACCTTTTATCTTGACAAGGTTGAACATATCCATGAGCATCAGGTATCTTGACATTTGTTATCCTTTCCATCAGCTTATTCACTTGTTCCACCATACTACCCTATCATGATCTTGCTTATCCCAAATCCACCTTCATTATTCCTAAGTCATCTTTCCATAATAACAAACCATCCCCTAATAGCCTCTATCACCTATTTATCCTGATTGTGATATCCTATCCACATCTGATTTAAATCGAACCTTTGGTCTTGATTGAAATAAAAGACATAAAATGAAAAACAAGTTCTCAAAAACTTCTTGACATGCCCTCTCTTTTGGAGCATCTATTTTCATGACATCAAGTCATTATCCTATATGCTATCTAGCACTACATCATTGGCTTTCATTTCTTATCCAAAACACACTTCACATTGCTATATCCTTTTTCCTTAGCTTGGGTAATCTTGAGGAGATGGTCACACAGGTCACATTCACTACACATGCTTCATCCATAATGGCCTTTTCATTTCTAAATCCATCAAATTGTTCAACCATCTGTCATGTTGTATACCTTTCTAGACATCAGGAGAAAACCAATGTTATCTTTCCTGAGAATTAGTGATCTCTAAAAATCTAAAATCTCTAAAAATATTTAAAAATAAAAATAAAATCTTTAAAAATCTAAAAGTAAAAAAAATCAATAAAATAAAAATTAAAAATTCTTAAAACCCAAAAAATTGTGCATAAAGTCTCTGAGCTGCATCTTGCATATATTGAGTTTTTGTCATGTTTTGGAAGTTTGCCCAAGCCCAACACATTTCTTTTCAACTGGGGGCATTAATCCAAATAAGCAGATTTCACCAAAGCAGGCAAGTTAATTCACACAAATCAAGGCATTAAACCACACCAAATAGACACTTTATCCTTTGATTTACATCATTGTTCAATTTCTCATCTGATCTTGATGCGACATAATCCTTAACCTTCATTGACTTATTATTATTAGGATTAAAATAAACAAAACCCAAAAGATCGAAATGGATGAAGTTCTATTTGAAATATGAATACAACAACACTAAGGTTTTGATGAGGTATTGAGTTTTCTTGAGTCATGTCTTTTTAGTTAATCCATGATGATTCGACTAGATTAACAATGATGAAAGAATGACACCTTTTCTTGATTGATGTGTGACTGTTTTAAGATTTATTCTTTGAAGTATGTGATGTTGTCTAAGGACATGACCATCAAAGAGTCATTGAGGACATTTTGTATATGGAAGGGATTCAATCTCTATCTGTTTACGCAAAAGGATACCTTGGCCATTTAGATCTTCCATATCTTAATGCAACCATCCACTTGTAGCATTGAATCTGATGAAAGTGGTATTCATACTCCCATGGTTGAACTAGTGAGATTTGTACCTACTTCATGGTTGAAATACGAGGATAGCAGTATTCATATCATCATGGTTTGTCAAAATCACTAGTGATGGTTGTACGTGCTAAGAAGCACCACAAAGATCAATGATGAAAATAGAAAAAATCATGCATTCTTTTTGCAAAAATGACAGTTAGTTTCATTCATTTAGATTAGTCTTGCATTGTGGTAGTTGTGGGATTTTACCAAAAGGGGGTGGAATTTAATCATGTTTACATCATCAAATGTATGATCCATAAAATGATCAATGCTACATCAAGGATATGATCACTATGCATCTGCTTACCTAGGGGCAACCTAACCATCTGATCATCATCTAGGGGAAACCTAATTTTGTTCATCACCCATACCTATATCTGCACCTGAATCATATCAAATATCCATATCTATAAGCCTCCCACCATTAATGTTCTAGAGGAAACCTCTTTTTGCAATCAAATCAAATATCAATCAGTCAAATCATCCAATTGATCATTTCATGCCAATTATTTATCTGATCATCTATTTTCTCATCTTGAGTGCATAAAATTGTTTGTCTCTCTAGATATTGAGAGAGAATTGTCCATTTATCAAATCAATCCATCAACCTACCTATCCTATCCAATTGGGATCGATACAATAACAACCAAGTGATTTTGACTAACATCAAGTGATATCCAAACATCATCAACATCACTGAAACATTAATAACATTTTATCAATCATAAAATTCTCTCATGGCCAGGGCATTTTCAAATTGATTTTATCAGAAAACAAATAAAAATTTCCCAAACTCAATCAAATCATCCAAAATCATTTCAATTCATCTCCCGAGGGGTCATCATATCCACATCAAGGATTCATATCAAAGTGTTTTTTCATCATCAGGGGCAACATCCTATCATTAATCAAATCTACATCAATCAATCTAAATCTAGGGCATTAAAATTTTCAATCATTATTAGTGGGTCATTTTAAATCAGTTGTTCACATCAGTTTTTTCATCCATCATTAGTGAATCAAACATCAATCGAAATCATATCAGGCATCATCGTTTTAAATCAGGTTAAGCAAGACATCAAGGATTCTTTGAGCCAATGTGCTTCACACATCGATTCAAAGAGGGGCATTCACAGACACCTAAAATTGGTCAATTAAATCAAATAAGGAATAAAGTGAGTAAATCAATTCAAATCATGTAAATTCAGAATTAATTGAACTATTAAAAGCCTTTAGACTAATTAAATCAAATAATTATGCAATTGAGATTAATCAATTAATTGCGTAGTTAAAATCAATTTAAATCCAACCCTTTCAAGGGTGCACATGGCTAAAGAAATTAAATTAAATCATTGATTTAAATCCCTTAATTTCCTCATCCATCACATGGGATAAATTGGATCAAGCAACGAGGATTGAGAATGGGATCTCACATGGATCAAGCCAAATCAATTCTCCATCACACATCTTGGAGTTGCATCTTAACCACTAAAATTTTCCCCTTATTTGAAACCACCATTTAAATGGTCTCACCATTTGAAACCCCTAATTCAACCAAGCCTTAACCATGGTTTAATCAACTCTACCCCCTGCCCTTGGAAAATCATTTAAATAGAAGCCAATTTTGATGCATTTAATATCACACACACTCATGAAGCAAAGCATTATCACTATAGGCAAATATCATTGATTTCATAGAAATTAAATGTTAGGATTTGGATTTTAGTGAGCAATTTGAGCTAAATATAAGGCATAATCTTGATTAATAGCTTCAATTCTTATTCTAGGACTATCATTTATGAATGCTTTTAAGTTCAGAGCATCAATTTTTATTTCCTAGTTAGAGAGCCATGAGATGCTCAATTGTTGATTTCAATTCAATTAACTAATATTTGTTAAATCTTTATTAAATTGATAGATACAATACTAATCTCATGAAGGTATGTTTTTAATATACACAACAATCTTAGGACAACTTAAAAAAAAATTGAATGATACATGATAAGTAAATGAACATGAGGACCAAATACACAAGTGATAATAGTAACTCATAACACAAATATTGTCCTAAGTGGAAAACCCTCACGGGGAATAAAAACTACTCGAAACTGTCTTACTGGCTTATTTAGAAAATGCCTCACTGGCTACAGTATATCTCATTGACATTTAAATGTGCCTTACTAGCAATAAAGAATGTGTCTCACTAGAAAGAGTGGGCCTCATTGGAAAGAGTATGTCTTACTAGATAATACCATCTGCCTCATACCATCATAGTTATAATACAAATACAAAGTATCATGTCCATTTCACTTCACAACATCTTCTGATCTCACATCACTTGAGATTCATAAGCAAAAGTACAATATTTCTCAACTATTCACATATAATATATTGTTAATGTTTGTAGCTTCAGTCGTATTTCATTACAATAAATATAATATATGTTGATTAATAATAATATATTATAGGTTATACTGTTATTAATCTTATAAAATATTAAATATTAAATTATTAAATTATTCTTAATTAATAATTGATTGATGAAAATTATAAGATTGTTTAAATTATAATTAATGGGAAGAGGCATGTCCTTTCTTATAAATAATAATGAATAAACATGTTCCTTCATGGGACATGTCTCTCCTAGCCTCATTCCCGATATAAATGAAAGAGAGATTGTTGCATTTGAAAAACACATACAACATAGAGTGTTATTATATTTGCAGCTATCCCAAAAGCTTAACATGGTATCAGAGCCAAAATACAAATGCAAGAGATTAGTTTGTTGATGGTGAATGTGTGACTATCTTAGGAAATACAGTCTCGGTAAAATGACCAAATCTCACAAATCCACCGTTAGATTTTTCTAAATTTTGGATATGTTGGAGAAAAGCTAATTTCAGAGAATCGCACCAAAGTGATTGGAAAGAAAGTGTGGTTCAAAAGTTATGACGGAATGTGTACGGGTCTATGTGAAATTATTGAAAGTGACTTTCATTAAAGAGATATATTAATTTGTTATGATCATGGTCAAGCATTAACAAAGAAGCATGAATTCAAGGAAGGGTGTCTCTTTCTAGAAAGAAAGCATTGATTATAGAGTGTCACCTCTCTTGGAGAAATCAAGTCTTTTCATAAGAAGACATGATAATTGTTCAATGATATAAGAGTGGGAATTGTACATTGTAGGGGGAGAATAATAACCAATTTTACATTTTCAATTGAACCATTCTTAGTGGGGAGATAATTCAAAGGGGAAATGTATCAAATAATCTGAGAAGGTGTTTTATGATTTGATGTATATGGACCTTCATGGAAGCAACTTGTGTCAAGGATGTTGATGTGTAGATAAGTATTTATTATCCTTAAATATTACATTTATCTACTCATTATAGTTTCTCTCTTATTTGTATTTCTATATGTACTATAAAAGCTATTTTCCTTGATATTTTCTTAGGATATTGATGTAGGAGCATCCTGGGTGTAAGGGCAATCTTGCATCACCCAAAAATATTTCTATTTTCTTTTCAATAAGGGCTACCTTGTGTAGAGCTGCTATTTATGGAAACTTGCTATTTTAGTAAGCTAGTCATACGATCTCAGAATGTTCTGATTTTGCATGTGGAGGTTCATCTCAGTCATATCAGCCTACCAGTAAAGTCTCATGGCTAGATCAGGTCTACTTTTGAAGATATTGAAAATTTTTGGTATTGAAAATAGGGTACAGAAACTTTGAGCTCAGTTTTGAAGGCTTTAGAGGCCCCAGATGAGGTTGAAACTTGGGCTTGATGAAGCTTGCTTAATCAAGCTGTTGTAGAGTGCTTCGTGGCATTTTCGAAATGGGGTTATAATAGTCATTCGGGTCAACTGGTGATGACTTATGGTCTCCGGAAGTTGGGCCACCTGAAATAGCAAAAAATAATTTTCCTTCAAAATTTTTGGGTTTCAAAAGTTATTTTGAGCCGACTTTGATGTACTAAGTTGAAAAATAAAATAATTCTAAGTTTGGTCGGCCCTAAGGGCTAAATTTCTGAAACCTTCTCGGGCGGTGGAAATTGCCTATATAAAGAAGGCCCGTAGTGTTGTCTTAGGAAGTTCAGGAAAGTTCTGGGTGGATCTGAGTAATAATTCGAGGCTTTGTCCTACAGAATATTGTAAGGGAAATGCCCATGTGGCTTTGCATATTGTAATTCTGAAAGTTGTAATTCCACATTTGTGGAGATAATAAGAAGCCCATTTTCTATTCTTGCAAATTGTT
>MU228390.1:754969-769569 GCA_018584345.1 Thuja plicata | reverse complement strand
ATGAGTGTGCCTTGAAGACTCCCAAAACAAGTATGAGCACAAATAAAATACAACATAAACAAGAACTCAATAAAACATACATTGAGTAAACCAAAACTTCATACAAGACTTAACACAAAAACTCCATAAAAACCGATGAAGTTGAAAACAATAACATGAACTCAATAAAACATACATGGAGTAGTCCATAAACCACATACAAGACTTCATTAATGGAACTAAAGCCATATACATGCTTAAAAACATAAATTCATTTTTAATCTAAGGAAACTAACCTCAAATCCAAGCTATGAAAATTACAAAATTGATTGTGAAGAGCTTTCTCTTCTAATCCTTCTCCTTCTCTCCAAAACTTACTCCTACAAAAGAATTTGTCTCTAAAGGTAGAGAGTGGATGTGTACCCAAAACTCCCTCTAAGGCCTTCCTTATATAGGCATTCTTCCTAAAATACCAAGAGTCATAAATGGAGGGGACACCCTAATCCATCTACTCTCCCCACTTGCCTTCTCCATAAATGGAGTTTAATGCTTTGCAAGGAAAGAAGGGATGACTTAACCAAAGTCTTACAACTCTTCAAATTCGCCACTTCCCAAAATGAAGACTTTAGGGGAGTCATAAATGAGTTTTGAGGCTCTTTATGGGTTGAAAATGACCCCTGACCCCTAAGGTACCAAGTGGGGTAGTTAGTTTTGACCCTAGTTACTCTCTGGGAGCCCAAATGACCCTCCTAGACTCTACCCAAGGTTAACTCTCGAAAATCCAACCTTCAAGACTCAATCTAATCTCTCTTGACTCATCCTTATCTTCCTTGACTCAATCTTATCTCAATCTTATCTTCATAACCCTTAGGGTAAGCATTGAGACTATACTAGGTAACTCCTGGGTAAAGTTTAAGCCTATGCTAGTCACATTCACTAGCCATGCCAACATAGAAGGTGCACATGTGTCAAGTGACACAACAATTTCACATGAGCATGACTTATTACATGTTTACTCAAATAAATAAAATACAATCATACACCACACTTTTACGAATAAAATACAATACAATGAGGTCCATGTCTCTTTTTATAGATAGGGCCTTAGCATCATGGTTTTAACATAGGTCCATTTCTGAATCCCCGATTAGTACCATGGTCAACTTTTCCTGCACACTCATTGCACACATCTGTAGGTCCAATAAATTGACACATAAACATAGAAGAGTACATAATGTAAGTAGAACACACATTCACTCACATTTGCATCAATGATTCTTTGAACTTAAAAAATATCTGTATCTAATCCATATGCATACATAACACTCTTTAATAATTTGCATCTTGATTACATCTTACATCCACATGCTATTGCAATATACTAAACCATCAAAACTAAGTCCTAAATGGAAATCTGCATCACAAACATAGAGTATTATATAGATTCCATAATTACATATTCAAGTGTTGTTTACAAGTAAAGGTTTCAATAATCCATAAAGTTTTACATGTATCCCAAAAGGCCAACTATAAAAAAATCAGTTTTGAAAAGAGAACATACAAGTGAAAGATAGTGCTAATCTATGTCGTGCTGGGGTAGACCTCATATCCTCCCCCTCGAGGCATGAACATCCTCCTGGATTTCATCAAAGAGGTAGGGGAATTGTGACCTCATCTATACTGTATTTCATAGTATCAATACTCCCTTCAAGATATATTGATCAAGGCTAATCATTTTATGTAATGTATATCTAATATTCATAAGAAGGTGCATGTTAATTTAATTTGAACATTTATTAACTAATAAGTCATATCTCAAGCAAAATATGATTTTGAGAATGATAATGGTATGTTCTTTACAACCTACTCCCTTAAAAATTCTATCCATATTCCATTTTGAACATGATAGAGAATATTATTTCACAACATAGGACTAGCAACATAAAGCACACATCCTAGCCACCGCAAAAACATAAGAAATCTGAAATCAAGGTTCACAAATTTCAAATTCAAAACTCAAAAGTTATATAAATCCAAAATAAAAATAATGAACAATAATAATTTTTAAAGATAAAAGATAATTTGGTGACTAGATGATTACAAGAAAACTAAAAGAATTCAAGCTAACCCTACATCACTTCCAAGTTCATCCAAACTGAAAATAAAATTAAATCAAATCACATATACATAGTGACTAACACTTAGCCACAAGAAGGGAGTAGAAGCTACACATCACCTTGCGTCCAAGGTGCACTAAAGAACATGACCAAACACTTGAAAAACATGTCTTAAGAGTTACATTTCTATGTAATAACACATTTACTAGCTTATTAACTACAATATAACTAGGGTGATTAGGTCTAAGGAAGTTTCCAACACTAAATTAATAAATATCATCCTTATTAAATTATCTCTGTATTCATGAGCACTTAGATTAATGCTTTAATAAACCTTAGGGTAATCTTTGGATGGAATCCTGTTTGATTTAGTATAAACCAATAAAACTAAAATAATAAGTTAAATCTAACAATAACTTATATTTTAACTAATTGAATTAGCTAGATTTACTAACATAATTTTGTTCCTTATATCAAACTATATACTCCAACATAATCCTTTATTATAAAAAAAAAGAATACAATAGCCTCCATTCTCGCTATAAGATAATTTTAATTTTAAACATTTAAAATAAATGCTAAATAATCTTAAGTATACTTTTTAATTACAACTTTTATTTAAGTAAATTATTTAATCAAAAGTGTATATATACTTACTTTACTTGATAAATTAAAAGTTAATTAACTTTATTAACACTTAATAAAGTAGTTGCCCACTTACTTCTAATTAATAACCTAAACAATTTAATAATGAGAGAAATGCAATACTTTCTTATTTAAAAACTTTTTGTTCAACTCCATCACATATTTAGCCTAGAAATTCCCAATAAATTCCTCTACCAGAAATTATTACTTCAAACGTTTGATTAAATGCAAATTAATTAATGCTTTATAATGAAAAGGCCATCTCATTTCTCTTTGAGAATTTAAATGATTTAATTAACATAAAATCATTAAATATTTCCTTAATAAATACTATTGTTTATCTTAAGGAAATTAATTTTTAATAAGCTCCTATCTAGCTTAAATTGTACGATTTATTTGGTTAGCCAAAAGCTTCAAACTGAACCTGCATAGAAATCTTTGGTTGACCATGGAGGCTCACCTCCAAAGCTAGGCCTTTGCAAGGCCACCCCCGAGCTAGTGGATCCAGAAATGAACAGGAGACATACATACAAATAAGTATTCACAATTTTCAAACCAACAATAATTCATCAATAAATTCCCTTCCAAGGTTTAACAAGAAGAAGGTCTCCAAGAAACCTTCTTCAAAAGTGGGGTGATAGTGTACTAGCCCATGAGGAGAAGCCAAAGCATAATAAACTATAATTAAGTCATACATGAATTTAACCAACCAACCTTCACAAGGTTCAAGCCATGACCTTTATCCATCTAACTTCTCCTTATCACCCCCAAATGCCCTTAGGCATGCTTGGCATCATGGGCACCCATATACCCATGTTCATCTCTCCACACTTGGAGACTCTACACTCCTGGTGTCTCGACCTATCACCCTTCTAAGGTACTCTGTCCTCCCAAGGGTGAGTGTGCCTTGAAGACTCCCAAAAAAAGTATGAGCACAAATACAATACAACATAAACAAGAACTCAATAAAACATACATTGAGTAAACCAAAATTTCATACAAGACTTAACACAAAAACTCCATGAAAACCCATGAAGTTGAAAACAATAACATGAACTCAATAAAACATACATTGAGTAGTCCATAAACCACATACAAGACTTCATTAATGGAGCTAAAGCCATACAAATTCTTAAAACCATAAAGTCATTTTTACTCTAAGGAAACTAACCTCAAATCCAAGCTATGGAAATTACAAAATTGATTGTGAAGAGCTTTCTCTTCCAATCCTTCTCCTTCTCTCCAAAAATTACTCCTATAAAATAATTTGTCTCTAAAGGTAGAGAGTGGGTGTGTACCCAAAACTCCCTCTAAGGCCTTCCTTATATAGGCATTCTTCCTAAAGTATCAGAATTCATAAATGGAGGGGACACCCTAATCCATCTACTCTCCCCACTTTCCTTCTCCATAAATGGTGTTTAATGCTTTGTAAGGAAAGAAGGGATGGCTTAACCAAAGTCTTACAACTCTTCAAATTCGCCACTTCCCAAAATAGAGACTTTAGGGGAGTCATAAATGAGTTTTGAGGCTCTTAATGGGTTAAAAATGATCCTAACCCCTAAGGTACCAAGTGGGGTAGTTAGTTTTGACCCTAGTTACTCTCTGGGAGCCCAAATGACCCTCCTAAACTCTACCCAAGGTTAACTCTCGAAAATCCAACCTTCAAGACTCAATCTAATCTCTCTTGACTCATCCTTATCTTCCTTGACTCAATCTTATCTCAATATTATGTTCCTAACCCTTAGGGTAAGCATTGGGACTATACTAGGTAACTCCTGGGTAAATTTTAAGCCTATGCTAGTCACATTCACTAGCCATGCCAACATAGAAGGTGCACATGTGTCAAGTGACACAATAATTTCACATGAGCATGACTTATTACACATTTACTCAAATAAATAAAATACAATCATACACCACACTTTTACGAATAAAAAATACAATACAACAAGGTCCATGTCTCTTTTTATAGACAGGGCCTTAGCATCACAGTTTTAACATAGGTCCATTTCTGAATCCCCGATTAGTACCATGGTCAAATTTTCCTGCACACTCATTGCACACATAAGTAGGTCCAATAAATTGACACATAAACATAAAAGAGTACATAATGTAAGTAGAACACACATTCACTCACATTTGCATCAATGATTCTTTGAACTTAAACAATATTTGCATCTAATCCATATGCATACATAACACTCTTTAATAATTTGCATCTTGATTACATCTTACATCCACATACTACTCCAATATACTAAACCATCAAAACTAAGTCCTAAATAGAAATCTGCATCACAAACATAGAGTATTATATAGATTCCCTGATTACATATTAAGGTGTTGTTTACAAGTAAAGGTTTCAATAATCCATAAAGTTTTACATGTATCCCAAAAGGCCAACTATAAAAAATCAGTTTTGAAAAGAGAACATACAAGTGAAAGATAGTGCTAATCTATGTCGTGCTGGGGTAGGCCTCACAATGATCATGCATGAGCATTAATATACCTATGAAACCATCAATCACCAAAGTCAAGGAGATGTATCATTACCAATCAAATACAATCAATAATATTGTACATACCTTTTTGACATCAATGACAAAAACCTTGTGCATAGGGTCAACAAATAAATTAGTCACATCTACCTTATTTTCGTCACCATCAAGTTGTATTTTCAAATCTCATCCATCAAACATCAATTAGTGTCCTAATTTAAATCTTAATCATCTGTTTAAAGTCCTAAAATCTATATAATTAGCTTTTATTTCCCAATCTTGGCTAACCACAATATTTGAATCTTTATGCATAGCATATAAAATTGGTATCAAATTTTAGAGCCAACATTTCAACACAAGAGGAGAATAACAATGAAGGATTTAACGAGTTTGTTTGCATATGTTTTCAATTGATTTCATTTATTTGTTTACATTCAATTTCATTTGACATCCTCAGATTGATAGAATATGATTGTTTGCTTTAGGTTTTAGATTTTATGGCTACCTAACACTCACATTGTAGGTTTAATTATGCCCAATCTTCCTATCTCTCATCCTAGTGAAAGGTATGCGTAGGATCATGGTGGGCCAAAATAGCCCCTTAAGTGGTGATGAAATTTCAAAAAAGAAGTGTTAGACAACTTGACGTAAAAAATTTCAATAAGTTATCAACATTATTTCAAAAATATTTAATAATAAAATCTATAGAAAATTGAATTTAGTTTCTAAGCTAATAGTATTTTTATTAAAAAGAATTCATCTATTTGGTGAAATTTTGAAATTTTAATGATGTAGTACTAGAAGTTCAGGAAAAAGGTAAGAAGTAGGTGATACTCCTATAATATAGTATGTTGTCATTAGTTTTGTCAAAGTCATGATAGTCAATGGAGATAATTGATAAAAGGAAGAGTACAAGTACACTAAAGTAGATAGTTGGTAAAGTAGAGTATCAATGATACCAAACACTGAACAATAGCAAGCACCAAGTTAAGCAGAGTTAGTCATCGAGTCACCAAGCACAGTTAGTCACCAAGTCTCAAAGAAGAGTTAGTCACCAAGTCACCAAGCACAGTTAGTCACCGAGAAAGATCATAGCACATTACCAAATACACCAAAACCAATATAGAAATTAAAATTTGAATACACTAAATCTGGATGCTGAGCGAGAAAGCTTTCACAATATTCAAGACAGAAGTTAGGTAGAACATCGAGATTGCAATAACACGATTGCACATGATCATGAGGCAATTCAAAAAATGAAAGACAAGCATAATAAATGCGTTGGGAATGAAACCAACCTTTCACTGCTTCAACTTCTTCACAGAAGAAGAAGGATCTAATTAGGTTAACCACCTTAAGATCATTTAAAAAAGAATAGAACTTGAAGATGACAGAGATGATGGTGAATATTACAAAGAAGTAGTTATAGAAAAAATGATAAAGGAGTTAGAATGAAGAATTTCTAAGGTGCAGATTAGATAAGTTATCGAGTGCAAAATGAGGTAATGCACTTACAGAGCATAAAGAGTCTGAACAACATTATGGTTGATGCATACTTGCAAACATTTTTGTAATAATTTGTAATAGTTAGGATAGTAAAAACCCCATTCAGTGGGTAGGCCCTAGCATGTCTTAGTTTTTAAATCCTCTAATCAGGTATATCTCTTAGATAAGAGATTGTAAAATCCTCTAACAAGGTATACTGCATAAGTCTTTTATACTCTTGACTGGGTATAATACTCCTAACAGGGTAAGCTATCAGAAGTAGTTAAAATTATAGCTCTGACCAAGAAACCTTTATACTGTAGTAGTGAAGGATTGTGGGTGCCATCCCCACCACAATTTTTTCCTCTAACAAAGAATTTCTGTATGACCAAAAATCATGGAGTTATCTGTGATAGTTTTCTAATTTACTTCACATGCTTTTCAATGTTTTTATGAATGATATTCAGTTCGGTGAAGAGTAAAGAATAGTAGTTAAAATTTTTAGAAGTACTGATTCACCCCTCCCCTCTCAGCACTTACCTTTCCATAGTTTAATCCAATAATTGGTATCAGAGCTTGTCTCTTTAGATAAAGGTTTAACCACCCGAGAGTAAATATCATAACCATGGAAAGTTACAAGAAATCTAAGAAGATCGATAGTCTTGAGTTTGAGTTGGAGAGTGCACAAAAAGTGATTCAATATATGAAAAGCAAGTTAGAAAAGTCCTTAAAAGTGAGAAAGCAGTTATGTAGAGAACTAAAATCGACACAAGAGAATGTTGATACTCTTGAGACAACATCTGAAGGTAGTCTGAATGGTGAATCTGATTTGACCATTGCAGAATTCATGGAAAAGAACAAGAAACTCACCGAGCAACTGAAATTGGAAAATATAGATCAGGAAACACAAGCATTAAGAAAGAGTGAGATACTTGACTCTAAGGGAGTAGTTGAAGATGCACTGAGATTATTTGATGAAGACAAAAGACAATTTGAAACAAGAATACTTGAGAAAGACAATGATATCATGAGGATAATAAAATTACACTATAATGTGATCGATCAACTAGTGAGTGCTAATATAGGGTTGACCAGGAAAGAATCCGATAATCAAGCACTGAAGTGTGAAGCTGATAGATTGGCTAGATAACTAAAATCTGAAAAAGAAGCCAATGAGATACTAAAAAGAAATGAAGAAAAACTGAGATCATTGGATGCAAAACTTAAAGGTGAAAGACAACCAAAAGAAAAAATTGGACTTGGATTCAATGGTGTGAACACTACCGAGAAAGGAGAGTCCTCTAATCAAGCTAACAATCATGAAACTTCTACCCCACCAAAGTCAAACAAGCCTAGTTTCTACCACTGTGGGAAACATAGACATATTGAAAATGTATGTAGAAGTAAAAGGGGTAAGTCACTGAGTTCACCCAAATTTGATGGATATTGCTATAACTATAATAAGTATGGGCACCAAGCACATGAATGTAGATCAAAGACTGGAAACAACACAAGAAAGCCAAAGTTTGATGCATACTGCAATAATTGCAACAAATATGGTCACAAATATGAAAAATGTAGATCACCAAAGATAAATGAAAAATGGGTACCGAACCGATAGAATATACCAAGCAATCGATAGGGTACATCCATACCATGGGACTATAACACAAGGATATCTTGTTTAGTCTATGGAAGATATGGATACATTTCAACAAACTACATATTGCTACATGGAAAGAACAATATGAGATCTTGGAGAAACCTTGGCATGGCATTCTTCCATTATCACAAGCTAGGTCACATTTCCAAAGACTGCAGGTACCAAGGCAAAGCCCCTACCGAGGAAGAAACATCTGAGAAACTTAAAGTGAATGTTGAAGAAATGCAGATGAATAAGACATGGAGAAGAAATAACATGGATGATGGAGATCATTTGGAATAGTTGAAGGCACCTCATCCTCTAGATCAGGTGTAACCAACTCTGCCTAATCAGTTATGAGGTATGAGTAGGAACTGCAAGCTAAATTTCAAATCTTAAATTAGTTCCTAGTATATGTGCAAAAATCCATATGAGCATACTTAGATGCATTTGGATACATACTATTGAGTTTATGTTTCATATTTATTCGGTAAAAGGAAAGTAAAGTTAGATAATTGGTAAAGTAAGTTGGTGGAGCATTAATTGCTATCTCTATGAGCGTAGCCTCTTTTTTTTCCAGGATTCACCTTTATTTTTTTCTTGCTGGGTTACGAGTGCTAGTTTCCACACACTTCCTCTTCTATAATCCCACTTTCTTAGGGACTAGCTCCAAGATATGATCTCTTGCATATTCTACAATAGGAAGAATTAGACCCTTGTAAAGCATAGGATTGGATTTGACTCTGTGATCTATAATACTCTGGTTGAGGGGCTCAGAAGAAAGTAGGGAAAGAAAACCCTAACTTCATGGTAGAAATGATTCACGAGCATGTTAGGACTAAATGTTTCTAGTCCTATTTTGAGTTTTTTGCAAAGATTCAATGGCAGAATTCTTTAGTTGCAGGTGGTCTCTTGTCTTTTTCTCACATGAGAATGTTGCAAAGGCACGAGGAGGTCATGTTTTTCTACTCATGGATAATCTTTTTGTAGTTAAAAGCTGTTGGAAGTGGTGGGTTTGTCCATGGTGCCTTCGCTGGTTTATTCTTGTTTGAAATGCTCAAGGTAGTTTATTCCACATTTGTTGTATGGTAAGAGACTTAGTATTTTTATGTCTAAGCCCACAGTGGTTAAGTGCCGGAAGGAACATGGATTTTTGGCCAGCGGTTTGTGGTCAAGCGGTTAGTTGCGGCCAGATGGAAAACATGAAGGATAATTTTGTGGGCCCATGCTCAAGTGATGTGGTGAATGCAGTAAAAGGTGTCAACAAGTTGCTATGCTATAATCCAAGTCACGACAGGTCTGGTCAATTCATACAATGGCGCAGATGTTGACATGTGGCAGATTAATAGGTGGTAGGACTAAGTAGAATGCTGAGATGGTAGAGGTCCCGATGAATCAGGTGGTGCCATGTGGAATAGTCAGTGAGATAAATGGTGGGACCGATAAGGTGCATCAAATGAGAGGGCGACACATGGCAGTGAATGGAAAAGGAGTGGTAAAAGGGAGATCAAGATCCAATGGTGTTTCACCATAACATAAAGGGAATATGCAGGGAAGATATGCATCGCGCAATGGCAAGATTTCTTGCCACACATCTAGGAAAGAAGTAAGGGGTGTGGGGCTTGCGTAGAAAGGGAAAGACAGGTGATTCTAAGGCCCAATGGGGAGTTTCCACGAGGAGGTCAATGGAGTTTGATCAGGCATAAATAATATTTTTTTTAATTGAAGCCTCGGTAACCTAAAAGGATCCATGGCTCTATTTTAAAGTTGATTTAAATTTTAAACCTTGACTGTCGATGGAGAATTCTGCACCAGGTGTAGCTGTTATAACCATTTTTCAAATTTATTTTTATCTTTTCTCAGGGTTTTTAAGTGGTGATCTCTATCGTCATGTTGCAGAGAGTTTAATGGGTGATTTTGATCTCTTGGGCCATGTATGAACAACTATTGGATACTGTATGAACAAAAGATTGGCATTTCTAAATGCATTTATATAGAGATTATCTCTTTAGTGTTTTTGGTTAACTTGTAAATCAGTTTAAAATCCTTTGTTTTGGCCTTTTCTTTTCTTTTCCATTAATAGGGGGTCTTTTGTCAGAGTGATTTAAGGTGAAAATCAGATGTGTTTTTGGATCCTGAGCTTTTCTAGAAAGGGTAGTTGGTTTTTTGCAATTCTGAAGGGTTAGGTTTTCTTAGGTAATTAATGCACATCAGACATTCCATTCATTGTTCCTTTTACAAGATTTTTTTCTTCAGTTTCCTAATATAGATGGTGGCTAGATCATATTTTTCAAATAGAATGAATCAAAGGAATGTTTCAATGAAAAGATGAAAGAGCTGCTTGGTTGTTGAATTGAATTAATGATTCTCTATCATGTAATATTTTAATGTTTAGACCTAACCCTAATAGATCTGAAGGTTTTTTCCATCCTTGTTTCTATAACAGGATTTCTAGGAGCACTTAGGGATGATGGGAATTTTATACCACAAAAGGCTTGTAAAGCTCTACATATTTTGATTAATATTATCAATGGTCTCCTTGGCTCTGATTTCATTTGTAATTGATGTCTTAATATCAATATTTGTCTATACTTCCTGTTATTTGTTTGATCTGATTGAATAGTTGTCTTTGTTTCAGCTTGTATACTCATTTGGATTGGTTTTTAAAGACATTTCAATCCATAATTTTGTAAGGCAAAGTGTTTAACTGGTTTAATGTTTCTTTCAAGGAGAGAATTAAATCCTTAGCGTATTTTCAGTAAGTAGAGGGTTGTAACAAATTTGATGGTTATTTTTGCTTGTAAGAAGTGTGAATAGATTATGTAAGGCATAGTCTAATTCTGGGATCATTTACATGATTTACATTTGATGTATCTTTGTTATTGAAGGTCTTTGCATATTAAGTGACTCCATACCCATTGGATAAGGCACTGGTCTAATATGTTAGACTGTGTGGTTCTCATCAAATCTTTATACAAATTGTTATCATTTTTATTTTATGTTACACATGTTATGCTCGCCTGTTTGAAAAACTACTAAATATTTAAGGTAGAAGTTAGGTACACCCGCCTGAGCTTGTGGAGCTCAAAGTGAAGGAGGATTTAATCCTTGTTAATTGGACTTGTTTCTTGACATAATAAAAATGTGGGTTTCATAGATTCAAGCAATGATCATGCAAGAAAAAGCTCCAACAAATTGGCGACTCTACAAGAGATTTTGAAGAAAAATATTCCTTTTGGTTAGTGTTGTATTTTCCCAACTAGTATTGGGTGGTGACTCTGAGAGATCTCTGTAGCAATATTGAGTAATATATATAATCCTATACACACTTTCTCAATATGAATAATAGATATACCAGATCTTGGATGAGAAAAAATCCAAAGGAAAAGATGGAAGATGGACTTCCAACTACCTGTAGAGGAGGCCAGTCAAGAAAATGAAAGAATGATAATGGATTTCCTCAAATTAAGAGACAAGAGGAGAACATTAGGGGAGAGGATCCATTTCACCATAGTCATGAAGAAAATATATCAGAATATGAAGAGGCTCTAGGATTGGGATTGGATGCATATGGAGATTATTATTCTCCTAATGAGAGAGAGGAGGGATCTGACACCACTCTCCCATATTTAGAAAGTCTTGATGAAGAAGTTGTTGAACTGGAGAGAAAACTCCAAGAGCAATTTATCATCACACAACAGAGAAACAAAGAAAAGGAAGAACATATAAGACAAAAGAAAATGTCATGCCCAAGAGTTGAGCAAAAATACACGAACAAATTTTTTTAAATAACACATTAAATCCAGATACTAAAGCCACACAAGGGTAAAGAGTGCACGCAAAATGAGGTAGTTGACTGAAAGTCAACTAGAGTTGACCAAAAGTCAACTATACTAGAAAATAAGGGAATGGTACAAGCTAGGGTTCACGAGACCCTATGGAAGACTTGCACACGCAAATTGAGACAGTTTGACTAAAAGTCAACTAGGGTTGACCAAAAGCCAAACTTCGTTGAATGACGTGAAGAAGGGTCACTAGAGCCTACTAAGCACTAAGAAAGTCAAAGATGTGCCAAACGAGGCAGTTGACCAAAAAGTCAACCCATGTTGACCAAAAAGTCAACTATCTCCAAAAGCCTCGAAACTGAAACCCGAGGGTCCAGAGGCTGCAAGGGTCAACTGGTTTCAACCAGTAAACGTGCGGACGAGGTTTGACCATGGTTGACCAAAAGTCCTCCATGCACAAGTCAGGTCAATGATTACGATTTTACCCATAAAAGGGTTCATAGCGACGATGAGGGGTCAGCTGATCCCTCTAAGCGATAAACAAATCTTAAGTTATCATTTTATAAATTACATCCCATGAATGAATTTAGTAAATTAAATCTAATCTATTTAAATAATTAATTCAACATAAAATTAAAATGTTATAAAATAATCTAAAGAAAATAAATTTAATTTTGAAACTACATTTAAAATCTATCTATTTTTAAAAAAAATTCTATACAAATCTAAATCTTAATCTAAATTTATATTTTGCAAACTTAACTTAAACTAATTCTATCTAAAAAAAAATCATATCAATTCCTAAATCAAATATGCACATCTATCTTGGTAAAACAATCTATAAGGCAATCTAAATTTTAAATAAAATCTAATTCGAATCCCATCTTATAAATATATATATAAAAAAAAAAACACATTAGATAAAATGAATAGGCCCGCAGGGGAGGGAAGGCGGCCGGAGTTTTTGACAGTGGGCGGCGGAAATATGGACGGCGGCGAGGGTTTCCACCACCAGCCGAGGGAGAAACGGCGGCGTAAGGGAGGTGGGGTGGGAGAGGCACACGACTGCGAGAGGGGAGACCGGCGGAGCGGCGCCCTCCATGCCACTGTGCTTCCACAACGGTGGGCGGCCGACCACGACCGTAGCTGCACCACCCACTGTGGTTGCATAGTGGGGTGGGGGTTCCTGCCCGCGCGGCTGCACTGCGCGGGGTTGGGGAAGGGCTCGGCCCTCCCCGCCCCAAACACAATAACTTATTTTTTTAAAAAATTTTTACACACTCGTCTTTTTAAAAAAAAATAGCGCTCTGCGCTTTAAACAAAACATTAATTTTACTTTAAATTTAAATAATTTTGAAACATAGGAATAGCATTAAAAAACAAGAAACTAACATATATAATATTGTATCCATTTTTTTTTTACTGGTAAAAAAAATAAAATAAAATTCACTGTATAATCTAAAACAGTGAGTAGTAAATAATTTAAAAAAAAATAAAAAATCACATGATAGCATTTCATAATTCCTTGCCCAAAACTTGGTGGAAATAAAAATTAATTTGAGCTCATTTTTTTTTTTTACATAAATTTTTTTTAATCACATCTAAGCATAAATCCTACTCCATTACGAAACAAGGAGTGATAACGAAAAATGAATTGATTACAGCTATATCGTAATATCTTTACAATAATCTAAAGGAAAGCATTTAAGCATTGTGAGATTAATTTACACTAAATTTTTTTTTTTTTTTTTATAACATCCATTCTTCTCAATTCAAAACAATCATGAAAGTTTATACAACATAGGTTACAAATTTCATAGAATTTCCATCTCCACATGATCAAGAGAATTTCGTTCAAAGCACAAGATTTTCCAAGGACCGGTTTACAGTTGAACACATCTTTCATCAAAGGGTAAATAGCAACTTCAGCTACCAGTTGCACCTGTAGAGATGAGGTTGACCATGGAGGCTCACCTCCCAACCTAGGCCTTTACAAGGCCACCCCCGAGCTTGGGGATCCAATCTGGAACGGGTCACAAACATAAACATCCAACAAATAGGAAGGAAAAGAGACTCAAGAAAACAAGAAAACCTTCCCAACATAGGATCAAACAAAAGGAAGTATCTCCAAGAGATATTCCATATAACAGGGGTAGTGGTAGACCTCACTGAAGGAGAAAGCCAAGATCACAAATAAAATACACAAGCCTCACATGGACTTGCCAAGGATAATGTTTACAAGATGCTATCCTGAATAACCTCCTTATACCTCCTTAATGCCCTCAGGCCCATCTTGGCTTCACGGGTATCGTGTTACCCCATGTTTATCCCTCCACACATGGGAGACTCTACACTTAACATGAATCATTTCCACTACCCCTCCAAGGCTACTCTGCCCTCCCAAGGGTGAGTGTACCTTGAAGACCCATTCAAAAATCAACACATAGTA
>MU228390.1:714313-737065 GCA_018584345.1 Thuja plicata | reverse complement strand
GATCTGGGTAATAATTTGAGGCTTTGTCCTACAGAATATTGTAAGGGGAATGCCCATGTGGCTTTGCATATTGTAATTCTAAAATTTTGTAATTCCACATTTGTGGAGATAATAAGAAGCCCATTTTTTTGTTCTTGCAAATTGTTGTTGCTTCTCTATTTCTGTATGTGTTTGTGGCATTAAGGGGAGAACCCTTCATCATATAGAGAGATACAGAGATCAACACATCAGCGCATGTGTTACAGATCACACCAGAGCATGTGTGCTTAGGTATATACTCTATGGTATATATACATGCTAGATGTAAATGCGCAGAGTACGGAACATCAGTACGAAAAAGTTACAGGCAGATTAGTAGACCTGCAGTCCAGGAAACAAAGCATGGAAGCCGACTATAGTTTTGTTCAGCGTGAATGATTTTGTAATGTAATGGCTAAGCGCCTTTAGTTATAAGATTGTATTAATGTAATTAATGTTTTAGTAAACACGCTTGAGCCGACTTGTTTGGAAGTGTTGTATATTTTTTGTTTGGTCTGACTAGTGATTTGTTTTGGGTCACGCCTATTCAGATTTGAAGATATAAGTATGTAATGTAAAGATATGTTACAAGCGTCAATTATTATGTAAGAGAAAGTTACATAGGGATAGTAACATGAAGTCAGTATATGATATAGCTCTTTAAGAGAGTAAGAGCATTCGCGCATACACGAAACTAATCAGACAACAGTGTCATCACAACAGTTCATTTTTGATATAGTGCATATCAACATTTAGAGGGTTGTAGCCTTAATCTTATTGGACAGTGAGCCTAGGCAGTGAGCCATATACCTTTAACATGGTTTTGTAAAAGACTCCTAACAGGGTCAGACCTTTAACCGGGTCATTGTACTCAAATTTTAAAGAATGCTTCTAACAGGGCAAAGGAACTTTAACAGGTTCATTATACCTAGTACAATATTTGTGGGTACTAATCCCCACTGGAGTTTTCCTCTGATCAAGGTTCTCCATAATCATATCATGTGTTATGTGTTCTTGTGTTATGTTTCTTTGATGCACATTTGATATATGTTTAATTGGATGAAATATAATAAATAGATAAACAATGATTCACCCCCCCTCTCAGTATTTCTAACAATTGGTATCAGAGCTCTAGTCCTCTAAAAGAAAGTTTAACCACTTGAGGAGATCATGGACTCAGCTGAAGCAAAACATTTGAAAAAGAATCTTGAAGCAGCTCTTGAAGATCTTGATAGATCTGAGAAGGAAAATGAAGAACCAAGATTGAAAAATGATGGCTCTCAAATACTTATTAAAAGGCTAAGAAAATATCTAAAAGATTGTTCTACAAGTGATCTAGGACAAATGGTCAAAAAGCTTAATGAAGAGAATAAATCTCTAAAGGATAAACTTAAAGATCTAGAGGAATAGCTTATAGATATCCAGAGCACCTTTGAAGACAAGATCAAAGAAAGAAAACAATTGGAAGATGAACTTTTAAAAGCAAACATAAAAGTTTTGGAATTGGAAAACATAAAGAAGAAGTTGGAATCTGAATTAACATAAGCAAAGGATAAGATTGATAAAATTCACACAAGTTCTGATTCACTTCAATCTCAGCTCAATGCACAAAGGAAAAAAGGAGATACTACTGGTCTTGGATTTAGTACATCACAAATTGAAGTCAACTCATTACCGGAAAGAGAAAAACCTCATGAAGCACCTTCAGAAGAAAGGAAAGTTGAAAATGTTGAAGAGATTAAAGCAGATCTACCAAAAAGGGAAATCAAGCAAGTTAACAAAACTTGTTATGCATGCAACAAAAATGGTCATTTGGAAAGAGATTGTAAAGAGGTAAGAAATTTCAATGGTTACTGTTATTCATGCAATAAGTTTGGTCACAGGGCTATACATTGCAGAACTCAGTCACAGTAGAATCAAAGAAGAATAAGCCAAAACAATTAGAGAAATCAACCTCAAAGAAATTTGCAGAACATTACATGTCAGATATGCAACTACAATGGACACATAGCAAAGTAGTGCAGCATGATGAGCAAGAACATCAGACCTCCTATCATTTGTCACACATGTGGAAAGGTAGGACATATCTCAAAGTTTTGTAGATCCAAAACTCAGAAGCAAGATGAACCTAAAAAGTCACTATTTGAAGAAAAAGGAGAAGTTGAGTTTGTCAAAGCAAATGAAGATTCAAGCAAAATTTGGGTTGAAGTAAAGAAGGACAAAGATGTTGACAAAGTAGTTGATGCATCCATAGTGGATGCACCCTCTACTTCTACTTGAATAGATCTTATTGGTCTTAGGGGGAGCTATTCTAGCTCAGAACCCCTGTGCAGTTGGTGTACTCACTTCCGAGTATGCACCTTTGGATTCATGGTAAAAAGCACAGATTATAGCTATATGCATTCACACATTATCTAAATTGCATCAGGATCAAAGTTTGAAAATATCTATGTATGGTTGCAAGTATTAAATGCGGAAGATTGTATAAAAATAAGTTCACGGTCAATCATTCTCACATTTACATTCGAGAGCATAGAAATTGAAGAGCATTGGAGCATTAAGACATCAAAGCACAAAGGCACAAAAATTTGGCAGTTGAAGAAAACAGATAATCAGTTTGAAATAAAGCCCTAGCCGTTGTGCCATTTTAGAATTTCATGGAAACCCTACATAAAAAATCACCAAGTAAGTATGGAAACCCCCATTGTGTTTGATGTAGCAGAGAGGAAGAGGTTTATATTTAAGAAGCATCCATTCAAATCCATACTGGATGATGTGGAAGGGGCTTTCTCCAAAACCCCGCTTGGCATTGTTCAAATGGAAGATATCTGCGCATACATTTACTGTAAGAAAAAATCATTAGGAGATGATAATATAGCTTCTCACATGGCATCTATGTTAAATTTGGACTTCACATTCAAGGATGAGTTCACGCACCTACAAGATAACCCTATTCTTGAGTATTTGAATGCGCATGAGTTTGAAGAACCAGAATCGGTAAAGATTTTGTTAAGCATAATTCATGATGATCTCTTTTGGATTGGTTATGTCCCTGCCTGTATCACTACAGAACTAATCCATCAGTTAACCGGACTTCCAATGAATGGACTAGTGTTTCCCACTGGTAAGGATGTCAAGAAACGAATTGAGAAAGTTTGTTTGTCCAGGAGTGATAAGTGCGGAATGACAGTTGACCCTATCAAGGAAGATGACATTAAACTCATGACAATGATACTTGGATACAAGTTTCAGCATGCAAGTAGGTTGAATACTGTCTCTACAGCAACACTCCTTGCATCTATTAGAATAGTGAAGGACAACACCCAATACAACCTATGTGAGATCTTGCGTGGTCAATTGATTGACAATATCAGAATCATCAAGCATGATAGGAGCAAAACATTCAGGTTTGGATCTCTGATCATCTATTTGTATTACCATATAGTTGGAAAGGTTGAAGACCTTTATCTAGACAAAGGAAAACCTACAATGACTCAGATATCTCTTAAGGCCATAGTAGATAGCAGTGCAAGGGATACAATGGATATGGATATAAAGATATTCAGGGTCAAAATGCAGAGCAGGTTCAGACTATCTGAGAAGATAGTTGACAAATACAGGGATACAATATGCTTCATGGTAGAGACAGATTGCACATGCATGGAGGCTGTTGAGCCTAGAACTAAGTGGATTCATCCACTAGGGTATGAAGTAGAAGATCATGTGTTAGAAGGATATGCGCAAGTCTTACTGTCAGCACCTAAAGACTCTAATGAACCTAGATGGGGCACTTATAGAGAAAAGACGGACGAAGTGGACATTGAACTAAAACTTGCTTTTAATAAAAGGAAAGCATCTAGAATTACATCCAACATACTGAAAACTCATGGAGTCACTCAAGAAGATCTTGACAAAGCCAGAGATGCCAAGATAGAAAAAGAACTTGAGAAAGTTGAATAGATCTAGAAGAAGATGAAAGTAGAGAGTACCTCTGCACCTACTACCATAGTTGATCTAGATACATCTCCACCTTCTGTACCTAGTAAGAAACCTAGAGGAAGGAAGCAAGCAGCTACAAATCACCCATCCTCAAGGAACACTCGGAGCAAAGCTAAGAATGTTCAAGCTCCACCTGAGGTAGGATTTAGACCTAGTCTAAATATTTTGAGAAATAGGATTGTTAATGAAGGGAGATTAGATACATTATCAAAAGTCTATGACAAGTATCAAGAAATTGACAAAACATAGATACACTCTATGATCATATCTCATATGATCAAGTTTAAGAAATCAGTTCTTGAACTTAAGACAGTGATACTAGATCAAGTATGGAACATATTGCAGATCATGAAAAGACATGCTATAGAAGAAGACATGAAGATTAGAGAAGAAACTCTGGATACTCTTCTCCCTGTCTGTTCACATGATGAGAAGGCTATTCTGTTAGATCTGGTGAAGCCTCATCTCTGAACTAAGACAAGGACTCTACAAATTATGAACAAGGAGTATGAACAGATTGGTAAGGAGACTAAAAAGGCATTTGCACAAGTATTTATGGATAGACACATATATCCACCAACGGTGCCTACAGCAAAAGTTACCCCAGCTCCTCCCAAACAGGCTACAACTCCAGTAATTTAGATTGCGCCCATTACAGGTCCACAGGTCTCTACGCCCATAGTGACAATAACCTCTGAGATAGCTAAAGATACAGAGGATACTATAGTAATTGATGATGTAAAAATATCTATGACAACTTCTGATAATGATATGGATAAGTTTGATAAGGCATTTGTAAGCACTAAAGAAATGTGCACCGATGATACCTCTGCACAACAAGATGAAGTTCCTCTCATTGATCCAATAGACTTGGATAAGGAGAAAGATACTCAAGATAATGAGTCACTAGTAAAGGAAAATTCATGTCAAAAGTGAATGTGTAGATACAAGTCAGAATACTATTTTCTTACCATCCACTCAACCATCCATCTCATTGTTGTCAAGGTTAACTCCTGACTCAGCAAATTTAGATGCATGGGGAGAAGAAGACCTTATCAAGATCAGCGTCCTTGCCATTGAAAAGGAAAAACAGAAACATGTGATGAGGAACCCTCACTTTGTGGAGTCAATAAACATTTTGAATGAGTTAGTTCCTGCTGATAAGAAAGTTGCTAAAGTTCAAACAGTTGAACATGTGGATAAAGTACTAGCAAACTTCAAAACACATTTCACTAGCTTAGTAGAATCAGCTACTAAGATTGCAGAAGATGAATACAAGAAGGAGAGACTAAATGACTTGGTAAAGAACTTTACCTTAGATCTGAACTCCTTAAATATTGGGCAGGCTATATTGAAGGAATTGGCAGATAAAGGAAAGAAAGTTATAGCAAACTGTATGGATAGAGTGAAGCTCACCTCTGAACACACTAAAAAGATAGCAGAAGAAGAAGAAATGGTGGATAACATAAGAAAATTAGTTGAAACCTCGACGCAAGATATGAACATATGCAATAATGTCTATCAAGGGTAGTTGGACAAAATTGAGAAGGTAAAGATGGAAATCAGCAAGATAAGAATAAGACAAACTCAGTTGAGAAATGCACTTGCGCCATCTCTAGAAGTTCTTAATGAGAACATAAAACAGATTGATGCCACTATTGTGACATATGATCAAGGTCCTTGCATGGATTTGATGAAAATGGAGAAATTGACATATGCATTATGCGTGCATCTTCAGACAGTTGATGGAATGAAAGTCTTTTGGCAGAAAGAGATTCAATCTCTTCAAGTTGTGTACCTCAAAGTTTACATGGAGTAAGTATGTTGAAGACTTACAGTTTTTGCACACCTTTGTCATTAATGTCAAAGGGGGAGTAGTATAGAATGTGTATATGCGGAGAATTACATATGTATATAGCATACAATCATTTTTGTATGAAGTCATTTTGAGTAACTTAGCCACATTCCTTTGTTGCCATAAATGACAAAGGGGGAGATTGTTGGAAAGTTGACTTCTTGAGGAAGCATGACTTATTTTGTGTTGTCAATCATGGCAAGAAATTCATAATAAGTTTATGTCAAAGATAACTTAGAAGATAAAATGACTAAGTATAGAAAATAGGACAGACAGAGAGATACAAAGATCAACACATCAGCGCATGTGTTACAGATCACACTAGAGCATGCATGCTTAGGTATATACTCTATGGTGTATATACATGCTATATCCAAATGTGCAGAGTATAGAACATCAGTATGGAAAATTTATAGGCAGATTAGTAGACTTGCAGTCCAGGAAACAGAGCATGGAAGCCGACTACAGTTTTGATCAGCGTGAATGATTTTGTAATGTAATGGCTAAGTGCCTTTAGTTATAATATTGTATTAATGTAATTAATGTTTTAGTAAACACGCTTGAGCTGACTTGTTCGAAAGCATTGTATATTTTGTTTTTGGGCCGACTAGTGATTTGTTTTGGGTCGTGCCTATTCAAATTTGAAGATATAAGTATGTAATGTAAAGATATGTTACAAGCGTCGATTATTATGTAAGAGGAAGTTACAGAGGGATAGTACCATGAAGTCAGTATATGATATAGCTCTTTAAGAGAGTAAGAGCATTCACGCATACATGGAACTGATCAGACAACAATGTCATCACAACAGTTCATTTTTGATATAGTGCATATCAACATTCAGAGGGTTGTAGCCTTCATCTTATTGGGCAGTGAGCCATATACCTTTAACAAGGTTTTGTAAAAGACTCCTAACAGGGTCAGACCTTTAACCAGGTCATTGTACTCAAATTGTAAAGACTACTTCTAACAGGGCAAAGGAACTTTAACAGGTTCATTATACCTAGTACAATATTTATGGGTACTAATCCCCACCAGAGTTTTCCTCTGATCAAGGTTCTCCGTAATCATATAATGTGTTATGTGTTCTTGTGTTATGTTTCTTTGATGCACATTTGATATATGTTTAATTAGCTAAAATATAATAAATAGATAAACACTGATTCACCCCCCCTCTCAGTGTTTATAACAAGATTGTACTGTTTATTATCCTTCACCATTTTTATTGCTGCCAGGATAGTTGCTACAGATACACTATTCAGTTTTCTTGCATGCTGGAACTTATAACCTAGAATCATAGCGACCAGTTTGATGTCATCTGCCTCAATGGGATAACAGTCATTCTGCACCTATCACTCCTGGATAAGCATGCTTGTTCAACCTGCTTCGTAACATCCTTACTAGTGGGAAGAACTGGTCTAGTCTTAGAAAGTCCAGCCATATCATGAATTAGGTCTGCAGTAATGCGGAAAGGAAATTCACCAATCTAATATAGGTCATCATGTATCCTGCTCAGTAGGATTTTAACCCATTCTGGCTCATAGAACTCATGCACATTAGAATACTCAAAGATAGGGTTATCAGTGAGATGCACATATTCATCTTTGAATGAATAATCTGGTTTCATCATTGAAGCCATAAGAGTAGCAATGTTGTTATCTCCAACTATTTCCTTCTTGCAATATATATATGCGTGAATGTCTTCTACATGAATGACTCCTAGCAGAGTCTTAGAAAATGCTCCTTCAACATCATCTAATATGGACTTGAATGGATGCTTCTTGAACATGAATATTTTCCTTTCAGCAATGTCAAATAGAACAGGGGTTTCCATACTTACTTGCTTCTTGATTAAATAGGGTTTTACGACGATTCTGAAACAACATGACTGCTAGGGTTCCATTTCAATCCTTAATCCATTCACAAACTAATCAATTCCTTAACCTATAGTGCTTCAATGCTCAATGCTCATGTTCTCTCTGAATGCTCAATCTCGAATGCAAAGTGGGGTTTGAAGATCTTTTACAAACTTATATAAAAGATTATTGCATTTAATGCTCATTGCCGTAAAGCAATTTACATAGATAATTTCAATCTTTGCTTTTTTTCAAGTTCAAACTATGCGTATATGCATACATCCTCATTTCATCACCAAATGTATGAATTCATACACGCATACTCAGAGGTAAGTATACTAGCCACACAGGGGTTCAGGGCTAGAATAGCTCCCCCTAAGACCATGAGGGTTAACTAACCAAAAGTAGAAGGTGAATCCACTGAGGATGCATCTACTACCTTATTCTCTTCACTATCCTTCTTTACTTCAACCCAAATTTCATCTGCATATTTTTTTAGCTTGTACAAATTTAACTTCTCTTGATTCTTCAAATAGTGACTTTTTAGGATTCTCTTTTCTTTGTGCTCTTAACCTGCAAAACCTTGAGATATGTCCAGCTTTTCCACATGAGTGACATATTATAGGAGGTCTAATTCTATTATTCATCATGCTGCACTACTTGGCTGTGTGTCCATTGTAATTACATATCTAACATGTAATGCTCTGAAAGTTTCTTTGAGGTTGATTTCTCTGATTTATTGAGTCATATTTCTTTGGTTCTATTGTGACTGATTTCTTTAATTTGTTCTGCAGTGAATAGCCCTATGACCAAAATTATTACAAGAGTAACAATAACCATTAAAAGGTCTTACCTCTTTACAATCTCTTGCCAAGTGTCCATGCTTGTTACAAGCATAACAAGTTCTATTAACTTGCTTGAGTTCATCTTTAGGTGGTTATGTTTTAGCCTCTCCAAGATTCTCAGTTTTCTTTGCTTTAGTAGATGTCTCTTGTGCTTTCTTTCTTTCTTGCATTGAATTGATTTCAATTTGAGCTACACTGTATCCGCCACCAGTAGTACCATCTTTTCACTTCTGTGCATAAAGTTGTGATTGAATTAGATCAAAACTTGTGTGTAGTTTATCAATCTTGTCTTTTGCTTCTGTTAATTCAGATTCTATCTTTTTCTTGATGTTTTCTAATTCCAAGACTTTGATGTTTGCTTGCATAAGTTCATCATCTAATTGTTTATTCTCTTTGGTCTATTCTTTAATAGATGTTAAGCTATCTATAAGTTGATCATTAAGATCTTTAATCTTGTCTTTCAAAGACATGTTCTCTTCATTTATCTTTTTGACCATTTTTCCCAGATCATTTGTGGACCAATCTTTCAAATATTTTCTTAATTTCTTGATAAGCATTTGAGAGCCATCAACCTTTAGTTTAAGTTCTTCATTTTCTTTTTCAGATTGGTCAAGATCCTCAAGGGCTGCTTCAAGATTCTTTTTCAGATGTTTTGCTTCTGCTGAATCCATGATCTCCTCAAGTGGTTAAACTTTCTTTCAGAGGACCAGAGCTCTGATACCAATTGTTGGAAACACTGAGAGGGGGGGGGGGNGGGTGAATCAGTGTTTAACTAATTATTCTATTTTAGAAATTTGAACATAAATCAAATAGACAATATATGAAGCATAACATAATAAAACATAACACCAGATATGTTTACGGGGAAACCTTGATCAGAGGAAAACCCCGGTGGTAATTAGTACCCACAAATGATTGTACTGGTATAATGAACTTGTTAAGGTTCCTTTTCCCTGTTAGAAGTAGTCTTTACAATGCAAGTACAATGACCCCGTTAGGAGTCTTTACAAAACATTGTTAGAGGTGGTTGGCTCACTCCTAGAGCTCACTGCTCAATAAGATGAAGGATATAACCTTCTTGATAATAGATATACACTATATCCAAAAGTGAACTATTGTAGATGACACAATTGTCTAGTTAGTTCTGTTTATGCGCTGATGCTCTTAATATCTTAAAGAGATCTCTCTCATGCTGACATCTCTATACTGTTCTTCTATATCTCTTCTCTGCATATTTCATCGACACTTGCTAATACAACTTTACTTGTCATATATACATGTTCATGCCTGAATAGACGCGACCAAAAACAAGAACTTAATCGGCCTAAAAACAACATTCACAACACTTCCAAACAAATTGGATTAAGCGTGTTTACAATAATGTTCAATACATAATAAAAAATTTATTACAAAAGGCGCTTGGACTTTACACAACAAAGTATTATACGCTAAATCAAAAACTGTAGTTGGCTTCATACTCTATTTTCTAAGCTATTAGTGCACTTAATCTTTCTATAACTTCTCCGTACTATTGTTTTGTACCATGCGTGTATAGACTTAACATATTCACATATCATGGATCTTATGTATGAATGCGCATAGCTTGATTTGATCGTACGTACGTGTGCTGGTGCTCTGATAGACTGTATATCTCTGTTTTGTTCTGTCTTCCATACTTAGTAATTTCGCTCTTCAAAGTTTGCTGTCAAAAATTTTGTATGACTTTGTTTCCATAATGACAACACAAAATAAGTCATATTCTCCCTGAGAGTCAACTTGCCAATAGGAGAGCAGTGAGTAGATGAACCTAGAACAAGAAGACCCTATGGTAAATATGTTCACTATGAATATGCGTAATGATATGTGGTCTTCTGAAGATGAGGAGCTAGTTGCAGATGTAGATACTATAAGAGAACATTCCCAAAGATACCAGCAACAATTTTTTGTTGACTCAGATGATGAAACATATATTATGCTGAAAAATACTATTTATACTTCAGGTGATGATAGAGAATGTCATCATTTCAGATTGCCTAGTGATGAGGAGAAAAGATCTTTGACCATAGTAGAAATCAATCAAGATAGGAGTGCTTACAATTTGATAAATAGGAGGGTAGAGCCTGGTCAAGGTAAGCCTGCTTCAGTTTTCATTAAAGAAAGTACCTCAAAGGTTACTGTAGGATCTCAAAGAAAACATAAGAAGGAAGGTACAAAATAAGGAGAGTTTTTGTCTGCCCAAGGAGAAAAGAAGGAAGTGAAAGTTGACAAGAAAGTTGTAATTGACATGCAGAGAAAAGGTAGGAGAACAAATGACATTTTTGATGAACTATAATTGATTGAATGTTTGAAGATGACAAGTTGATGATCATAGAGCTGCAGAAAGTAAATGCAAGACATTAAATTAGTTAATGTATTGTATTTTCATTGATGTCAACTTGATATGGTATGATTTATCATACACATATTGTCACAACACTTAAATATTTGAAGAGATAAAGTTTTTGTCATCGGTAATCATATACACCGAGTGACAGTAAACCCCGACAGACAGTGAACCCTGAGCACAAAGTTCACAGTATTAACCAATGGACAGTGTTACCTGAGAAAACATTACCGAGCTAATTGTAGTTGGCAACAAACATAACTGAACTTGATGCCCGAGCTATTTGCAGTAGTCACCGATCACAACTGAAGTGTTGACTGATGGGAACTAGAGTTAGGAAATGACATAACAACTTATCTAGCAGGAGCTATATTTAGAGTTCAACAGAGTTTACTTTATTTATATCAATTAGTTAAAAGCTAAAGATAAGAAGGAGATTTAAATAATGTTTTATTCCAGAAAACAAGGAGAGATTTGCAGAATAATACTAAAGCAAGCATGGCGAGCTTTACGGATCAAGAAGTGATCAACGAAAAAAACAAGAAGAAAGAAATAGTGAAATCATGTCTATATAAAGAGACAAGTAATTCATTATGAAAAGAGGAATGATGAGTATAACTATGGTGAAGATAGAATTCTTCTTGCAGACCTGATCATACAAGCTGAAGAATAGAGCCAAGAATTTTGCAGACACCGAGCAACAAAGAAGCAACAACATTCACCGAGTAGAAATAAGTGGAGAAAAGGAATTGAAGAGAACATTGATCAGAAGAGGTATTATGGACTTACAATAGATTTGAACATCTGCAAGTTTAAGTTATATTTATGAACAGATCATTAACTATTTCAGTTTAACCATTGATTAAGAAAATCTCTTAACCGAGTGGGATTTAACCATCCTTAATATATTAAGATACATCCCAAGGAGTATCAAAAGGTTTTAATGTTGACATCATAGTGAATCCTAGGTCAAGTGATAAATTGTTAGTTTTAAATCCTCTAACAAGGTCACACTTATTAGTGTGTTTTTAACCTTTAACAAGGTTGGCTCTTAACCGAGCTCACTTCAAAAGAGTGAAAATTTTGGGTTACCGGTCCCAAGTGGTTTTTCCCTTAACAAGGTTTCCACGTTAAAAATTCATGTGTCAAATGTATATATGGTTCATTGCTTTGATGTCTTTCTTTACACATTACTAAAACATGATTGATCGGTAAACACTAAGTCTGTTTACAGATATTCGGTAAAGGCTAGACTGCTATTTGGTAAAGCTTGAGAAAATGACAAATATTATATTCACCAAGCAACATATATATGTTAGATTCACACAAGGCATACATCTTGTAGGATTGAAGATAACTAGAGGTTTTATATTTGTGGTATAAAGTTTTGGATGGATTATTGGATTAATTTTTGAGGCCACTGATTCACCCCCCTCTTAGTTATTCTAACAATTGGTATCAGAGCTTGTGTGCTTAGAAGAGAGTTTAAAATTCAAGCTAAAGATCACAAGATGAGAAAAAGAGATGTGCCTAAGTTGAACAAGTATAACTTTGTATCATGGAAAAGTAGAATAAGACTCCACCTATCAGGTATTGGAAATGATGTCACACAATACTTGGATACTAAATTTGTGTTACCTACTGGACCTCCGATAGCTGATCAATTGAGAGAGAAACATGAACAAAATTCTATGATGATAGAACTTGCTTCCTCACTCTCTGATGCTGAATTTGAAGATGTCAAATCATGTACCACTGCAAATAAAATGTGGGACAAACTGAAGCTAGTACATGGAGGAGATAAAAATGTGCTAAGGGATAAAGCTGAAAGCGTAAGAGGAAAGTTTGATGACCTAAGAATGAAAGAAGGAGAAAACATCACTCAGTACAATAGCGGAATCAATGAGGTTGTTAATGCTATTTGAGGAGTAGGAGGTGTACCCTAAGAAGAAATAATGGTAAGTAAAATTCTAAGAACCTTATTGCTTGTTTATGCTATTATAGTATCTACAATACAAGAAATGAGAGCAGTAGTAAATAACAATGTTACTCTAGATAGTTCTATTGGTAGACTTATTTGTAAGACCCTGCCTCATAAAGGACTGGTAAGACCATGCTTCTTAGGAGATTAATTCAACCATAATATATTTTCATTAGATTATTAAAGCTTATTAATTAGTTAAATGTATGTGTGGGTCATGATAGTAATATTTTGATTTGTCATTAGCAAATATGATGGGAGTTATGTATCTTTCTTGAGTAGAATATTGTTTAGATTTGTGTTATTGTTATTATGTAATGTAATGAAAGCATATGCACATTGACATGAATTGAAATACCTCTCTTATAAAAAGTGGGGGAAGGGGGGTTTGTTCCAAAGTATAATTTTATTGACTAGACTCATGATTCACAATTAAGGTCATGAGATTTTGATTATCTTCTATGTTGAATTATTGTAGGGGCTTAACTATAAGTTATGGTTGTGATATGCAGGGAAGTACAAAGGATAATAGTAGGTTGAATAAAATTCAACACTAAATCAAGTAGCTCGTGGATAAGTATTAAAAGTTAACCATTTTGAAATAAATATAATTTTCTTTATTTGATATACATGTATTTATAATGTTTATAATTGTGGGTCCTTAATGAGTGTTTGTGGTTATTTTTCATGTTATAGTTATTAAAATTAGACCCCTCGGTCTATACCCTTGAGGTGGGGGCCTATTGGATATGAAATAAAATATCTAAGGTCTTTTTTAATGCTCTAAGGGCCCATTTGGGTACTGGAATACCACATCCTAGATATGGTCAATTCTGGAAGATGCTACAATTCAAGAAGATTCTTATCCTCAAAATGAAATCCAGAATATGAACTGACCCGTTTGGTTCACTCGGAAGATGATTGAGAAGATGCATAAGGAATTTTAATTCTTTATTTTTTAATTTCTTTGAATATGGTGTGTATATGTGTGTATATATACACACATGAACACATGTGTATATACATAGATACATGTATGTATATATATACATGTGTGTATATACACAAACATGTGTATATGTGTATACATGTGTGTACATACACATGTATACACATATACACACATACACACATACACATGTGTGTATACACACACATACACACGTGTGTTTATATACACACATGTGTGTATATATACACACATGTATGTGTGTATATATACACACATGTGTGTAAATACACATACTAGTGTGTATCCATGTATACACATATACACACACATACACACATGTATGTGTATACACATATATATACATTTGTGTATATATACACACACATTACATATGTGTATATACACATGTCTGTATATATATACATGTGTATATACACATGTCTGTATATATATACATGTGTATATACACATGTATGTATACACACATGTCTATATATATGTGTATATATACATGTGTGCATGTATACACACACATGTGTGTATATACATGTGCATATATACACACATGTGTATATATACACACATGTGTATATATATACATGTATGTATATACACACATGTATGTATATATACATCCTTATAGCAATATAATATACATCTTTATAGTCACGGATTCTACAAAATATTAAATTTTGTTTGTATATACATGCACATGTGTATATATACACACATGCGTACACACACACACACACACACACACACACACACACACACATATCCTTATAGCAATATAATATACATCTTTATAGTCACGGATCCCACAAAATATTAAATTTGGTTTTCTAAAAATTGGAATTCCCATTCCACTTTTTTGTGAAATTCCAATTCCACCTATTTAGGTGGAAGATGATATTCTCATTTTGGGGGAAAAATTGGAATTTTGAAATTCCAATTCCAATTTTTTAGATGGACACAAACATAGAATTAAAATTTCCTGGAATTAGATAATGCCAATTCCAGTCTAATTCCAAGAAAAAAACGGGCCCTAAAAGTCCTCATTAAGATGAGTGACAAATTTGGGGTATGGATGGATTGAAGGTACCAACCCCACCTACATAACTCATTTATGAGGGAAGAATTTGGGGATGGGTAACACATGGAGTGTCATACTTTTTGTCCCCTCTTAAATGAAGAAAAGACCGCTTGGAGGAATGGATGGAAAGATTACAAGTGTCACCTCCACATCCAAGTTTTCCAAATTACTCTTCCTTATAATGAGTTGTGAAGGGAGAGTAGAATTGTTAGCCACTTCTCCATTTTACGGAGAACTCTTGTTTCATTTAGGGAATAGAGAAGAAATTTGAGAGAAAGAAGGAGTCATTTCATGTGGGGATGGAGGGAAATGATGCATAGATGGGGGGAGAGTGCATTGAATTAGAGAGATAAGTTTTCCCCTACTCTCTCTAATTTTTTTTTATAATTGTAAGATTAAATTAGGATCACAATGTTTATCTTTTATTTGATAGGAGCACAAATATAACATGAGGTTTGGAGTGAGTGCTATGTTTCTTGTTATGTGAATCATGTAGAGTTCATGTAAGAATTGAATATTGGTTAAAGTAGGCTTTCTTTTGTGATATATTAAAAGACTCCATGAATTTAACTTGAGTCTATACCAATTTTCTTGCTCGGGGGTATGGCTAGAGCACCTGAGGCTCCATGATGCCATTATGGTAGGGAGGAGAGCAAATCTTATTTTGTGATTTTCTTATTATCTTGTATGCTTTGTTTTGAGATGAAATTTTAAGTGTTCCACCAATATATTTGATTTAAGAGCGCCTTCGAATATTGAAAGAGCCAAAAAAATTGTTAGTTCCTATGCATTGAGATACACTAATGTTGATTATATGTTTGTTTTAAAAATAATATTATAAAATGTACATATGATGTGTTTGCATATTAGGCTATGTCTAATGAAGTACCCACTGGTATACATGAACATCTCTTTTGCTTGTCTAAATAGAATAATAAAATACATACATCAAATTCTAAAGTTTGAGAACATGAATAACCTTTGCTAATCTGTCTAGTACGAAATCGTTGTCTGTATGCTACTCAGTAGATTGTTACAACTTGTCTTTAATATGTCATATTTTCTATAGATTTGTGGATACAATTACTTAGACATTGCATTAAACTTAGGTGAAGCAATGTTGAGTAAACTGGTTTAAGGGTATGCTTGTAATTTTGTATATACTATATAAGGAAGTCAGAATTTGAAGAGATGAAAATTCCTTTTTTTTGTTCAATAAAAACAAAAACAGTGACAAACAATATTTAAATCATTAGTGTCTCGATATAGAAATAAATAGCATTCATATTTACTGCTGCAGGATGTTGAACGGTCATTTTCTGTACAGATTGATTTAATTGCTACATTGAATTTGGATGCATCTTTTGAGTTAGCCGTACTGCTACTTTATCCCACCCATACTTTATTTCTATGTCGCAAGTCTTATCTGAAATTATTGTTTTTCTTTTATAAAGTTAAAATAAAACCATCTCGTTCCAATTATTGAACACCGGGACAACAGAGGGTTATTAATTTTTATGGTTTTAAATTTAATGCAAGATGTATCGATGCTTCTCCATAATAAGATATGAAGATTGTCAGCCATATCCATGATGAAATAATTTAAGAATTCCAAGCAAGAAAACGTGGAAGGACCAAAATTATAAATGAAAGAAAAAGCCAAATCATTTTAGGTATTCTCATCCTTTAAAGCCTTAATAGCATTCCGGTTCTATTCTTCATAAAATTTAACCCCATTTTGACTCTTACAATCATACATAAGTAATATTGCCCCTTGAATTTAGGGCTTGTTTGGTTATTGGATTATAAGATAATAATGATGGCAACCCTAATAAAACTCATTATGGCTCGGTAAAAGTAGGAAGTGTAGTTGTAGAGCAAAGGAAAAATGTTAATGTGTATATTCATATTTCCGTTAAATGACAAATTTGAGTACATAAGAAAGTAAATGGACATTTTAGATCATTAAAGAAAATTAAAAATTAAATCTTTTAAAGTATATGTTCCCTAATTTCAAAGTTAGAAAATCTACTTCATATAGTAAAGAACCTACTTTGGAAATCAAGAAATAATTATAGTGAGCCATTTACCTGTCTCATACTTATACAAAAGTTAATATTAAATATAATAATTTTATTATTAATAATGATAATACTATTATCCACTTTAGCAAGATAATATATATTAACTAATGGAAATAAAAATTTTAAATTGCATTTCCTATTTTTCCTCCTAAACAATAGGAGATGGAATTATTGTTCTTTCTCCCTATTTCCCCTCCTAAAACAAAGGGAGTGCAAAAGATATTCTTTCTTTCTTCTTATATTCTTTTTATTCAAGTGGAAGTGAAATAGTTTCTTTAAACTAGATGGAAGTGGAAAATTTTTATATGAGACTTTATTTTTTCTTAATACCTATTACATGTATTCTAAAATCTTTTAATCTAATACTTTAAAAATGAGAAATGAGGTAATAAGATGTCTATAAGTTGTTACATATAAATGGAAAGTTTCTAACTTAAAAAAATATAAGTATAAATAATATTAACTAATTACTATGTAACTCTATTTGCAATGAAAATAATAGATATACTAGTAAATAGTTATAGTAGAAATTTAAAATAATTAGTCTAGTGATTTATCACCCTCCAAATGTAAAAGACAATTTAGATTCTTGTAAATAAATAATAATAGAATTAACTTTTTAACTCTAGCAACTTCTAAAGTAATTTCATAAGAACTACGGATGACCCATCCATGGTTATATAGAAACAAAGCACAATAGTTTTATTACATTACCAATATTAATGATGTCAATATATATATTAGTGTGTACTATCATATGTAGGTGAATGATTAGGTGATCTTTTGTTTTAGTATTATTTAAAATAAAAAAAAATTGGTGTGTTTCTTTGTGAAAATTTTGGGCATTACATTATTTCATTTGAGATGAATAACTATGACAACAGTGTCTTACCATCTATTGAGTCTGCATTCAAATCTTCTCTAAAAATAAGTAAATCAAGTCATAAACACACTATGAGAAGTGATAGTGAAAGTGATAGTGATGAACAAGAACTTGACGAAATTGAAGCACTAATGGCTAGAAGATTGCAGAGAGGCAAAGGTAGATACAAAGGTAAATTACCATTGGTTTATTTTAATTGTAAAGAGATTGAACACTTTTCTGCTATATGTCCTAACAAGAGAAAAGAAGACAAAAAAGATGAGAGATCTTATGAAAAGAAGTATGACAAAAGTGATGACCAAGATTACCAAAGCAACCGAAAATCTGAAAGAAGAGATAACCAAGACTACAAGGACAAAAGAAAGAAGGCTTGTCACATAGTTGAGAAAAAAGATGAAAATTCTGACACCAAGTTTGATGAAGATATTAAGGTGGTATTTGTTGCTATGAAGGATGATTCAGACAAAGAAGAAAGGTATGTTGAAACTACACTCATATCTAGGGTTAGTAAAAATGATGTCTATATTATTGATAGTGGCTGTACTCACCACATGACTGGAGATAAGAAAAAGTTTGAGAATTTTGAATATTATAATGGTGGATCAGTAAGAATGGGAAATGAGTCACCTTGTCCAGTTGAAGGTAAATGAACCATCATGTTGAATAATTTGATTAGATGTGAAAATGCATATTGGGTGAAAGGACTTAACTATAATCTATTGAATCTTTCACAACTGAATAACACAGGACAACGAGTTGCATTTGAGAACAAAAAGGAAAAGATCTACAATGAAGCAGGAAGGTTGATTGGTACTCGTGAACAAACAAAAGGTAACCTATTCTATCTTGATAAGATTGAGACCACTTGTTTATTAGCTAGAAATGGAGACATTTGGTTGTGGCATAAAATTTTATGTCATGTGAATTTTGACAACATGGTTAGGATAAGCAATAAAAGGAAAGTAAGAGACTTACCGAGCATGTCAAAGCTGACCATGTCATGTGTAAGAATTGTCAAAAAGGTAAAATGACAAATTCTAGTTTCAAGAGCAAGACCTGCACATCTAATACTACTCTAGAATTAGTCCATACTGACTTATGTGGACCAATGAGAACAAAGAGATATTATGGTGATAGATACTTCATTCTATTTGTTGATGATTATTCTAGAATGATGACTGTTATATTCTTAAAAGAGAAATCAAAAGCATTTAAGATGTTCAAATGGTATAAAGCTACAGTTGAAAAGCAAAGTGGAAAGGAACTGAAATGTCTAAGATCAGATAGAGGAGGAGAATTTATTTCTGATGAATTCACTAACTTTTGTAATGAGCATGGAATTCAAAGACAATTTTCTACACCAAGAACACCACAACAAAATGTGATTTCTGAAAGGAGAAACAGATCAATCGTTGATTGTGCCAGAACATTGATGATTGAGAAAGACATCACACAAACATTCTAGAGAGAATATTCCAGTACTGCTGTCTATACATTAAACCGAGTTCAATTGAAGAAAGACACCAATAAGACATCTTATGAGCTATGGTATGGACACACACCAAATGTAAGTTACTTTAAAATTTTCAGAAGTTAATGTTATATATTGAAAGATGATAGAAATGGAAAGCTTGAATCCAAAAGTGATGAAGGAATATTTCTAGGTTATTCTACCAAAAGCAAAGCTTATAAATGTCTTAAAAAATCCTCTAACAAAATCATTGAAAGTGTAAATGTCAAAGTGGATGAATTTGATGAGAAAAATGATGAGGAAAGCAGAAAGGAACCATAAAATTACAATAGATTTGTCTACAGTGAAGAACCTAACACTCTGCCTGAGAAATAGTGTATCACTGCTGAGTGACAAAACAATGCACCCGAGCAACAAGATGCACACACTGAAAAATCATGAAAATGCTCCCAATGCTGAACTGAGCAATGATGAAGGTAAAAATGATGAACATATATCTAAAATTGTACTTTCCAAGTATGTCAAAAGACACCATCCACAAAACTAGATCATAGGAGACAAAAGAGATGGAATAAGAACAAGAAGTAATTCACTAAACACTAGATGTTTGATTTGTGATTTTGAGCCAAAATCTATTAATACTGCACTTGAGAATCAAGAATGGGTCAGTGCTATGAATGAAGAGATTGAGAAGATTGAGAAGAAAAAAACATGGACATTAGTACCTAGACCAAATGAAAAAAATGTCATTGGTACCAAATGGATATTTAGAAACAAATTGAATGAGAATGGAGAAGTCACAAGGAACAAGGCAATATTAGTATGCAAAGGGCATGCACAAGAAGAAGGTATTGACTATGGAGAAACCTTTGCACCCATTGATAGACTAGGAGTAAGAATTCTACTTGATTATGTTGCTTACAAAGGATTCAAAGTATACCAAATGGATGTCAAATCTGCATTCCTAAATGGAATACTAGAAGAAGAGGTATACATTGAACAACCTAAAGGTTTTGTTGATCCTAACAAGAGGAACATGGTTTTTAGAATACAAAAAGCCTTGTATGGATTGAAACAAGCACCGAGAGCATGGTATGAAAGACTTCACTCTTATCTCATAAGTATTGGATTTGTAAGAACAAGTGATAACAATAATCTATATTTAAAAGGAGATACTAATGATAAGAGCTTGATTGCTGAAATATTTGTTGATGATATCATATTTGGAGGTAATGATATGTTATGCAAATCATTTGCTGATGAAATGAGAAAAGAGTTTGAGATGTCAATGTTTTGAGAGATCAAATTTTTTCTTGGTCTACATATTCTACAACAGGATGAAGGCATCTACATCACACAATCCAAATACATCAAAGAACTGCTGAAGAAATTTAAAATGGAAGATTCCAAACCAGTTGGAACACCTATGGCAACTACATGTAAATTGACAAAAGAAGACAATTCAACCGAGGTAAATCAGACCTTATATAGATTAATGATTGAAAAACTAATGTATGTTGTACATACTAGATCAGATATATCACATGCAGTTGGTATAGTTGCAATATTCTCTGCCAATCCCAAGGAATCACACATGACTTTTGTAAAAGGAATTCTAAGATATCTAAAGAATACCAAAGACTATGGATTATGGTATAATAAAGAAGGAAAATTTGAGCTTCAAGTCTATGCAGATGCTGATTGGGATGGAAACATAGATGATAGAAAGAGCACAATAGGAGGAGCATTATTTATGGGTGACGTACTTATCACATGGATAAGTAAAAAGCAAGGATGCATCTCAAAATCTATTGCAGAAGCAGAATATGTGGCCGCTGCTGCAAATTGCTCTAACATTGCTTGGATCAAGCAATGACTGGAAGGTGTGAATATGAAAATTCTTGAGCTAGTGATTATCTATTGTGATAATACAAGTGCTATCAACATTTCAAAGAACCCTTTGATGCATGCTAAAAAAAAGCACATTGCTATTAAGTATCATTATTTAAGGGAACAAGTACAAGAGAAAGAGGTGATACTAGAATATGTACAATCCAAAGAACAATTAGCAAACATATTCACAAAGCCATTGCCAAAAGATACATTTGAGCACCTGAGGAAGAGACTAGGGGTCCAACCCTTGTCTACTGGTCACTAAGCTGACTAGGAGGCTGCATCAGCCTACACAATATCATAATATCAATTATGTTGATGCAAGCTGAGAAAGGATTGCAAGAATATAATAGTACACAGAAAGGTATTTATCTGCACCGAACACTAGATATATTGTTAAGATATATTGATGATGGAGAGGAAATTCAAGGAATATATTAGAAAGAGAGATATTATATGTTTGGCATTGCTGTCAAAGGGAGAGAAAAGAAATATCCATCAAGGAAAAGAACATCATGAGAGAGAGATTATATCCATATGATAGATCATCCAAAGGGAGAGAAAATAAATATCCATAAGGGAGAGGAACAATCTGTTGGTGCCCAAAAATGCTAAATTAGATTTCCTATGGACTTGCCAATCCAATGCTTGGAAACCCAAGTGATTTGGCCAACTAACAAGTCACAACCAAAGCAAGGTTGGAACTTCTACAATTCTGGCTCTGCAAAATCAAGGCTAGTAGGCCTATACCTTGACTTATCCTTCAAGTTACAAGGATTTTTATAGCAGACAAGAAACACTTCAATCTTCTCCCTCAAGTATGGCAAGGAACTTGAAAGAAATCTAACTGAAAGAAATATATCATGAACTGTAAACTGAAATACTTTAAGTAATTGAAAGAATGTTTAGTAAATGTGTATGTAATTTGAAATGAATAGATAGATAAGATATCTTAAAATTATAAAAAATGAACTGAATAACTATAATCCAAATAATGATTAGACCAGTGCCTTATTCTACCATGGGCAATAGAGTCAAGATCATTCCAATCTTACGTTCAACCTCAAAGACAATTTTACAAGAAAAAATATCACTTCAAAGGTGGTATGGAATATAAATTCAACCTAAAACAAATTGAGAGATATTTCAAAAGGGTAATACTTCTCAGATGACAGACCGATTGACTAAGGCCTCAAACAAACATAATTTAACCATGCAAAATGAGAAAACCAATTGAAAATATAGACTATGAATCAAATAAGGAAGCATGCACATCAAACTATCACTTTGAAGAAGCTCTATTGGTTTATTCGAGGGACTAATTGTAAAATTATAATGAAACTATTACACATGTGAAAGAAAAAAGACTTATCTTTATTAATTTTGAAAAAATAGTACATCCAGGTCCATGTTATACTTGTTGATTAAAAACTATCCAA
>MU228390.1:663272-681127 GCA_018584345.1 Thuja plicata | reverse complement strand
CTTCTCCCTTTTCCTTGCAAGAGATAGTTTTAGGTGCATCCTGATAGTAGAGGAAGCCGGCCTTCTCCAGAGATTCAACCTCGTAGTTCAAGTCCCACAACTTGGAGGTTGATTCCATGTTTCACTAGGTTGCTGTTAGAGAAGCTTTCAGCAAGGGTGCAAACCTTAGTGACAACAGTAAGGTAAAGAGTGGAACATTTCGGTGGGTAGGAAACCTAAGATAGAGGGAGCATAGAAATCCTTCTAGTTAGGGTCTGTGAGTAACCCTAAGAGACTCAAGTGTGAGTCTAGAGGATCCTGAAGTGAATAGGGTCCAAAGTGAGATTCTTAAGAAAGAGTAGGAGTCTAGGAGAGTAAGGTGACCTCCCCATCAATACTCCATCACTAAATATGGAAAACATTCACTATGAAGCCCCTGCCTGATACCAAAATAGAGAAGGAACCCACTGTCATAACTATGGGGGAAAAAGAAATTCTAAAATTATTGAGGGAGCCTGAAACTGAAGCCTATGTCTTAATATCCAAGCCTAAGGATAATGTAAGATCTGATAATGATGACCCTATACCAGATGAAGTTCAGAAGTTACTCACAAAATACAGTGCTGTCACTACTAGTGAGTTGCCCACAACCCTCCCTCCCTTGAGAGATATTAGTCACCAAATTGAATTAATACTTGGCTCCTCTTTTCCCAACAAAGCCCCATACAAGATGACACCAATGCAACATGAAGAGATTGCCAGACAAGTAAATGAAATATTAGAGAAGGGACTCATCCAAAAGAGTCTCAGTCCATGTGCTGTCCCATTAGTTTTAGCCCCTAAAAAGGATGGAAAGTGGAGATAATGTACTAATAGAAGGGCCCTAAAAAAAATAACAATAAGATATAGGCTCCCCATATGAAGAATGGAATATCTTCTGGACCAACTAGGCACTGCTTGTTACTTTACTAAGATTGATTTAAAATCAGGTTATCATCAAATCAGGATTAAGCTAGGAGATGAATGGAAGACAACATTTAAGACAACTGAAGGTTTGTTTGAGTGGCTTGTTATGCCATTTGGCTTGAGTAATTCTCCTAGTACATTCATGAGACTCATGAATGAGGTCTTTATTGACTTTATTGGCAAGTTTGTGGTCATATATTTGGATGACATTCTGATTTACTATCATAGCAAAGAGGAACACCTTGATCATGTTGAGTAGGTTCTAAGGAGACTCCATCATCACAAGTTAGTGATTAACTTGGAAAAATGTATGTTTATGAAGAAGGAACTCATCTTCCTAGGATTTGTCATCTCCCAAGGCACTCTTAAAATGGATCCAGAGAAGGTTGTTGTAATAGTCAACTGGCCTCCACCAAAGAACCAAGGTGATGTTAGAAGCTTTCATGGTTTAGAAATTTTTTATAGAAAGTTTATAAAGAATTTTAGCCATGTGTGTGCTCCTATATTGGACACAATAAAAGGCGGAAAGAAGACTAGATTTGAGTGGACTAAAGAAGCAGCAAATGCATTTCACTATCTTAAGAATAGGGTGGCACAATAACCAATCCTAGTACTCCCTGACTTCAAAAAGGTATTCACAGTTGAAACAGATGCAAGCAACTTGGCTATAGGTGCAGTGTTGAGCCAAGAAGGTAAGGCTATAGAATTTTTCTTAGAAAAATTGAATGATGCCAAAAGGAGGTATTCTACTTATGATTTAGAGCTTTATGCAATGGTGCAATTATTGAAAAAGTGGAGACACTATTTAATCCCTAAAGAATCCATTGTTTATACTGATAACCATGCTTTAAGTTTTCTAAACAGTCAGGAGAAGCTTGGGGTCAAACACATCAAATAGATGGAGGAGTTGCAGGCATATACTTTCAATATTAAACACAAAAAAGGAGTGGCAAACAAAGTAGCTGATGCCCTAAGTAGGAGGATTGGATTAGTTGAGGAAGTTCAACTTTAGAGTGTAGGGATTGACTCCCTAAAGCACCTATATGCTAATGATCCAAAAATTGGAGAAGTTTTTGAGGTATGCACTAAAATGGTTGGCAAATACAATACTAAATTTTCTGATTTTCTGATTCAGAATGGACTGTTGTTTAAAGGAGCCCAGTTGTGCATTCCTAAATGTTCCATGAGAAAAAATATCATTAAAGAAAAACATTGTGGTGGCTTAGGAGGACATTTTGGAATAGATAAGACCGCTGAATTAGTGAAAAGAAGTTATTTTTGGCCAAAGATGGGGAATGAAGTCAAGAAATTTGTTGAATCTTGTACTATTTTTCAGCAAGAAAAGGATGTATCCACTAACCAAGGATTGTATCAAACCATACCAATTCCCTCTAGACCATGGGAATAAATTTCAATGGATTTTGTTATGGGTTTGCCAAGGACAAATAAGGGTTATGATAGTGTTTTTTTAATAGTGGAAAAATTTAGTAAAATGGTGCACTTTGTTCCTTGCAAGAGCACAAATGATGCCTCCCATATAGAACATCTATTCTTTAAGGAAGTGGTTAGAATCCATGGTCTACCACAAACAATAGCGTCTGATAGAGATGTGAAGTTTCAGGGTCATTTTTGGAGGACACTCTTCAAGAAGTTGGGCACAAATTTGACTTATAGCTCAGCTTACCACCCTCAAATAGATGGGAAAACAAAGGTGGTAAATAGATCACTTGGAAATCTCTTGAGATGTCTAACCAAACAGTACACACAAATTTGGGACATGATCCTACCTCAGGAAGTATTTGCATTTAATGACTCCATGAACAGGTCCACTGGAAAGACACCATTTCAAATAGTGTATGGACTTCATCCTAAAGGTCCATTGGATTTAGTAGAGTTACCTTCTGATTTTAGAGTGAGTGCACAAGGAGAGGAGTTACCCAAACTAATCTCTAAAGTGCAGATAGAAGTAAAAGAGTCACTACAAAAGTCAACTATGAAATACAAAGCACAAGCAGACAAGAAGAGAAGAGAAGTTCACTTCAAAGTTGGAGATAAGGTATGGGCATACCTAAGGAAGGAGAGACTCCCTAAAGGAAAATATTCAAAGTTACACATGAAGAAAATTGGTCCTTGCACAATCCTCCCCAAGATGGGTGAAAATGCATATGAGATGTCCTTGCCCCCTACTTTACTGATTTCTCCTATTTTTAATATTGTAGACCTCACTCCTTATAAGTGTGTTGTAGACATTGTCAATGTGCAAGGATCACAAGCTGAAGATGATGGAGACTATGTGACAGATCTCCCACCAAGAAAGCAAATGGAGTTAGACACCATTCTGGAAACCAAAGTCTTGAATCAGACAAGAAAGAAAAAGTACATGTATTACTTAGTAAAATGGAAAGAACTCCCTCCAATAGATGCTACTTGGATGACAGAAGACCAGATCCAACAACATGGAACCACTGTTGACCAGCTATCCTCAAGTGGAACTTGAGTTCAAATCTCATGGGGAGTATGGTGCAGGAGCACCCTGAATGAACCAAGTGTTCCTATGGAACCTAGGGGTTCTCTCAAGGTCCTAAGAGGCCTTTAGTAATGATAAGACATTGGGTTAATCACTGGATCACCTTGTAAGGCCATAGTTCCAAGATTGGCACATTATGAGCCCTTGGCTAGCTATGAGTCATTAATGATCCAAAACCCTAGGAATATTTTGTTTTTAGGTATTTCATGTTTGGATTCACTAGGGATCACAAAATAACCTTGTGACCAAGTTTGGTCATCAGATTTGCAAAATGGCAAAATATGTAAAAGTTGTCAAGCGACTTTTGAGCAAACTTAACAAATTTTTGAAAAACAACTCGCAAATAGTCAAATCAGTTCAAACATATCATTTAACCATTGGGAGTGCCTACAAAATCCCTTTTAGGCATGTGGTAGGTTGATCATGTAATTTGGCATTTGAAAATTAATAAAAATAACCATTTTTCTTGCATTCCTGAGAAATAGTCATTGTGTATGGTCAGGTACGGATTGAAGGAAATGAAAGTCTGACACCAAGGGTTAGTGTTGTGAATCTTCCTTCATTTTATTTTTGTCTCATGTGTTGATCAATCTTGGTTTGAAATTTATTGAATTTATAAACTCACTGCCTGGATTGTAGGTCCTAATTCATTCTTTTTAAGAAAATTAAGTGTATTTCCACTTTCCACCATGGGAATTCAATGGCCCTTGGTGGGAAGATTTTTTTCATGATGATCTTTAAGATTATGCAAGATAGGTTCTTTAAAGTGCATGGAAATGGAGTTAAAATGATGTCCTAGGTGTATATCCTTATGTATGCACCAATCCATAATTAGGACAACAATCATAACTCTCATTTGGGGATTGATCAGAGGCTCTAAATCGAAGGAGGAGACCCTTGTATACACCTTCACATGATCCAATAATTGGTTTGGTATTTGGATGCATCCTAGAGGCACTTCTAGTGTAAGTGGAGGCCTAATTAGCCCTAATTTTTGAAGCAATTTTGTGTATCTTCCTGTCTATTTCTCATTTCCATGTTCTAGGGCTTAAGTAAAAGGTCTTAGGCCATAAAGGGTTCCTGAATCCCTAATATTTTATGGGGGTTATGTGTAAGAATCTAAATTAAGTTCAATTTTCCTTTTGAAAAAGGCTACAAGCATAGTCTTAGGTTTGTGAAGCAACCATGTCATATGGATTGCATTTGAGTGAAAGAACCATTGGAACTAAATGTTAGGGACCTAAATAGACCTCACCTATGATAATAGGTCACCCTTAGTCCCTTAAGTCATTTTGGGGGGTATTGTTAAGAATTTGATTCAAGTGCTCCTGAATCCACTCTTGGTAGTTGGTGTAGTAGGATTGGTAAAACCTAGTGATTAGGTTTCCCTTTGGGTGTTGAGGTTGTGATAGCCTAACCATGTCCTTTTCCCACACTTTTGATAATTGTGAAGCACTTTGGCTCTGAATCAAGTAATTTTGGGGTACATTGCCCTATTTGGGTCACTTAGAGGCTTCCAGTTTCCCACTTTGCATCATCATCCCTATCAATAAAGCACATTTTAGGAGCACCATAAATCACTAAAGCTTGATCCCTAAAGGGGAAGAAGGTAAATTATATTCTAAAGTAGGCTCGTAGAAAAGACATATATTAGGAGAAGAATTAACATCAATCCTCAACTCATATCCATAAAGAGAAATATGATGGAGAGAAAGATTAAAGTCATCTTCTTGCTCTAATATATACTTACAAGGTAATACAAGAGTGGAAAAAGAAACATCACATGTACTAAATAAAGTATTTCTAGGTGTAACACCATGCAATGGTAAGGTAAGAAGAAGATGTTTAATACCAAAAGTTATAGAAAGATTTTTGGAAAACACTTGAAACAACTTGTGCAACATGATAATGAATAAATAAATGCATAGAAAAAAGGTCTAAATATATCCAAATGCATTCAAATGAAATGTATGATGAAAAATGTAAATGTTTTTTTATTTTTAAAGAAATGTTGTGATTTTTTTATTTTTGACATATAAATGCAAGAGCATAAAAGAAATCTACTTTTAGATGCATGTAAGATCTAACATAAGATGCAAATCTAACACCAAAAAGAAAGAGTTGTCTATCACGGGTTCACCAAAATGTAAAGAGGAAAATTGAGGACTCTAGATAAGGTTTTAAACAATGGAGATTTTCACATAAATGAAACCCTGGAGATTTTCACATAAATGAAACCCTATGCCTCCACTAATCATCTTACATTTTATTGTAATTGATAAGGAATGTAGATTTGGAAATATTTGTAAAGGAAAATGGAATAAAATACATACCTCCGAAAAAGCACTGGCTGAAAACCCTGTCAAACGGTCTCAGAAAATGTTGATTTTTGCGATCGTGAACCAAAACTGTGAGATCTAGAAAACCCAGAAATATTTTTCTTTTCTGAGAAAAGTCAATTTCAACCCAAAAATGAATGTCACCTTTGACCCAAAATTTCTGATTTTGACCTAGAAAGTCCGATTCTAACCCAAAATAGAATGTTGATTCTAACCTTGAAATGAATGTCACCGTTGACCCAAAATTTTTTATTTTGACCTAGAATTTCCAATTCTAACCCGCATAGTCTGACATAAAATTTGCTTCCGGATCCTGAAAGTCTACCGAAAAGGGTATCCGGGTTTGCACTTGAGTCTGTTGTCCTGTACCTGTACCTACAAGAAAATAGTTTTTTTTTTGGGGGGGAGGGGTTTTCCTTGGTCAAAACCTAGTTTTGGAATTAACCCTATAATATAATTGAAATTGCATAAATAAACAAAGCAAATAGAACAATTCACCTTGCTTATGTAGAAGCCCGTGTGGCGGATTTGAATCCTTGGATCCACAAGTATGTATGCATCAAATGAATGTAGAATGTAGAATGTAGGATGTATTATGTCTCAAATCAATTTCCTTTAGATATTCAGCACCAATCTTGAATGGATCTTTGAATAGGAAGAGGCTTGGAGGAATGTGGATGGAGAAATCTTCAACAAGAGGGATCCATAGAGCTTGAATCCTTCAAAGGCTACCAATGGATCTCCTTGATGAATTGAATTCTTGAATGTCTTTGAATGCTTGAATTCTTAAGATTATATTCTTGATTCAATGCATCATGCATAAAATTTGGATGAATGGAATTACTTCTTGCGTCCTGGATTGTTAGAGAAAATGAGAGGAGAAAGCTTCCTTATTTACAAATCTAGGGCACAATCTTCAAGAGATACCTACATAGGAGAATTAAATTTCCATTAGACCTATACCCCTAGAAGTTGACCTATATTAAATATAATTTCAAGAGTCATTGCCCCGAAGACCAAAACATCCGACCCAGAAGTGGGAATTAAATCTTTCTGAAGCCCGACATCTAAAAACCCTAGAAACTTGAAATCTAGACCCTGGGTCAAGGTCAAGGTCGACCCTGAGCTAGGTCAGGGTCAAGGTCAACCTTGACCTAGGTCGAGGTCAAGGTTGACCTTGACCTAGAAATGTTGATTTTTACCTTGAGGTCAAAAATTTCAGGTTTGTAGTTTAGGATGCCAGAAATAGGCTGTAGAGAAGTGGAAAATGGGGCAGAACAGGGGGAAAAGACAGATCCAAGTTAGAGACCCATTCAAGGCACTTAACATGACCCCAAACCACTTACTCGGAGGGCTAAACTAGTCAAAAATGGAAGTGCTTCCATTTTTTGATGATACAGTTTACTTTATTTCTATCAATCATTTAAAATCTAAAGATAAGAAGGAGATTTAAAGCATGTTTTATTCAAAAAAATAAGGAGATATTTATGAAATAAAACTAAAGCAAGCATGGTGATATTTACAAATCAAGAAGTGATCAAAAAAGAAAATAAGAAGAAAGAAATGGTGAAATCATGTCTATATAAAGAGACAAGTAATTCGTTATGAAGAGAGGAATGCTGAGCATACTTATGGTGAAGATAGAAGTCTTAATACAGACCTAATCATACAAGCTGAAGAATAGAGGCAATAATTTTGCAGACATCGAGCAACAGAGAAGCAAAAAATTCATCGAACAGAAAGAAGTGGAGAAAAGGAATTGAAGAGAACATTGATCAGAAGAGGTATTATGGACTTACAATAGATTTGAACATCTGCAAGTTTAAGTTGTATGTATGAACAGATCCTATACTATTTCAGTTCAACCATCGATTTAGAAAATCTCTTAATTGAGTGGGATTTAACCATCCTTAATATATTGAGATACATCCCAAGGAGTATCAAAATATTTTCATGTTGAAAGAATAGTGCATTCTAGGTTAAGTGATAAACTGTTAGTTTTAAATTCTCTAACAAGGTCACACTTAACAATGTGTTTGTAACATTTAATAGGGTTGGCTCTTCATCGATCTCACTTCAAAAGAGTGAAAATTTTGGGTTACCAGTCCCAAGTGGTTTTTCCCTTAAGAGAGTTTCCATGTTAAAAATCCATGTGTCAAATGTGCATATGGTTCATTGCTTTGATGCTTTGCTTTACACATTACTAAAACATGATTGATCAGTAAACACTAAGTCTATTTACTGATATTTAGTAAAGGCTAGACTGCTATTCGGTAAAGCTTAAGAAAAGGACAAATAGTATATTCACCGAGAAACATATATATGTTAGATTTACACAAGGCATACATCTTGTAGGACTGAAGATAACTAGAGGTTTTATATTTGTGGTATAAAGTTTTGGATGGATTATTGGATTAATTTTTGAGGCCACTGATTCACCCCCCTCTCAGTTATTCTAAATTTTTTTTCTAGATTACCTACATTTAATATGAAGCATGCTCTTACACAAATAAAAGTGTCATTTCCCCTGATTGAAATGTTAAAAATAAAGGAACATAAGGATGTTGCAATGCCATTTTTTAAAGGGATAGTTAATGACCATGTTGATAGTACAAGGGAGAGAAAAATGAATGGTGTTAGTCATGAGCTAGAAACACCTATCTTATATGTGGGTAATATGATTACCCACAAACCCTCTCAAGTGGACCATTTATATGTAACCTTATTGATAAACAACAAACTTGTAAAAAATAATATGATTGATTCTGGTGCTTCTGCAAATGTGATGCCATATGGTGTAATGAAATATTTGGGTATGGATGTTGATACTTGTTATATGAGGTGTTATGCCATGGATAACAGATAATTCCTTGTGGTGGAAACTTTTAAAGGAGTTTAGGTTAAGATGGTTGTCTTTCTTGAGGCAACTTAAAATAGATGTGGTTGTTGTAGATACCCAACCCCATTATAGTATGTTATTGTCTAGACAACGGGTTGCACTAGTTGGAGGTCATGTCCAATTGGAATTAACTTATGCAAATAATCATAGTAAATGGGAATTAAGTAAAATTGTATAAAGAACCACGAGCACTAGTGACTATTGAAAAGGTGCAAGATAATATGATTAATTGTTGTGTGGATGTAGACATGGAAAACATCAGAATTGAAAAGATATTTCCACAATGCAAAAATACATATCCATTAATTGGAGAGCTAAAGACACAATAAGGTGGCCTATGGAAGATGTACTTTGATGGAGCTTGTTCCAAAGATAGATTAGGGGATGGTGTTCTATTTATTTCTCTATCAGGTACTACATTTAAATACTATTTCTTGTTAACCTTTCAGTGTACAAATAATAGTGTTGAGTATGAAGCCTTATTTTTGGGATTAAATATTGCTACTAGGTATGGTATCAAATTTTTAAAAGTTTATAGGGATTCTGAGCTAGTATTAGCACAAGTTAGATCCAAGCATGCTATACAAAATGAAAGATTAAAGATGTACAAGTATGCTATTTGGGATCAGATTGAAATTTTTGATGCCTTTAACATTGAATTGATAGAAAGGTCAAAAAGCATGATGGCTGATTTCTAAATGATTTTTTGATTCAAGCAAGAAGAATATGGTTTGCAAGATACATAAAGCATTGTATGGATTGAAGCAAGCCCCCAGAGCATGGTATGAGAGATTACACAATTATTTAGTCAAGATTGGGTTTACAAGGACAAATGAAAACTGTAATCTGTACTTAAAGTCTTAAAAAGGTAAATGGATATTGTTAGCTGAAATATTTGTTGATGATATCATATTTGGAGGACAAGATACTTTATGCAAAACATTTTCAAAAGAGATGCAAACTAAATTTGAGATGTCTATGTTTAGAGAGATCAAATTATTTTTTGGTTTGCAAGTATATCATATGAAGAAAGGTATCTACATTACACAATCTAAGTATATCAAGGAGATATTGAAATTTTTTAGCCAGGAGGACTCTAGACCTGTAAGTACACCTATGGCTACTAGACAAAAACTATCAAAGACTAATGAGATAGTTGAAGTAAATCAAATCTTGTATAGATCAATGATTGGAAAACTACAATATGTTATTCATTCCAGACCAGATATTGCATTAGAAGTTGGGATTGTTGCAAGATTTTCTACAAATCCTAAGGATAGTCACATGATGGCAATGAAAAGGATTCTGAGATACCTAAAGGGAACAAAGGACTATGGATTATATTATAAGAAGAATGAGAAGTTTTAATTGAAAGTGTATATAGATTCAAATTGGGAAGGTAATGTTGATGAAATAAAGAGTACAAGTGGAGGTGCATTCTTTTTAGAAAAGAGATTAGTCTCTTGGACAAGAAAGAAAAAAAACTACATTTCTCAATCAACAACAGAGGCTGAATATGTTGCAGCAGAAGTGAATTGTTCAAACATAGTGTGGATAGAGAAATTATTGAAAGGAATGAAGGAATAAATCATTGAACCAGTTGTTATTTTCAGTGATAACACTAGTTCTATTAATATTTCAAAAAACCCTATGATGCATACAAAGGCCAAGAATATTGATATCAAGTATCATTACTTGAGAGAGCTGGTACAAGACAAAGAAGTAAGACTTGAATATGTAAATAAAAAGGAACAGTTGGTAGATATATTCACTAAGGAATTACCTAAGGATTCTCATGAGTATCTAAGAGTTAAATTAGGGGTGATTCCCCTATTAGAGGATAACTAGGATCACATGGAGTGATTGCATCAAATGTATTACACAAAATATCTAACAAATCGATGCAAAAGGTGGTCACACTTTAGGAGTCACCTAAAGCTGTGAAGTGTAAAGAAAAAGATGTTGATTAGTCATAAGAAAGATGATAGAGGGAGCATAGAATTTAGAAACTTGACACAAAGATATCTACATGATGAAGATGTATGTCTTTGACATTGTTGTCAAAGAGGGAGATATACAATGAGAGAAATGTATAGAGGGAGAATAAGAACAAAGATGGAGATATTTAGATTGGAGATATGGAAAAGAGGGAGAATTACACAAAGAGAGGTAAGCTACAAAGAGAAATCTATCCAAGAGGGAGATAATATCTGTATTGGAGAGAATAAGAATGAAGCTAAGGACATTAATGAAAATATGTTTACAGAACATACTTTTTGGATTGTTTTGGAACCTTGCACGTGTTGTTTGTTTGCATGTTTTTTCCATGAATGCCAAAGAGGGAGATTTTTGGAAACTAAAATTGAAACAATTTTTATATTGTCATTGATGTCAAACCTTAACTGGTAAGATAGTTTCTATCTTGTAAAGTGCCATATCAATTGATTGATAAAGAAGATTTGAAAAGAAAAGATAAAAAGAAGACTTGGTGAAATGGTTGAATTATGTGGATCTACAATGGGTACTTGATGAGATTGCACCTTGACAAGGTAATATATTGTTTATCTTAAGTCTAAGTTTGGATGACTACAAGTTTAGTCTTGACCGAGTAACAGATCATAAGATTAAGGAACTTATGTATGTGCCAAGAGATGTGAGTGTTGACCAAGTACCTGTATGTGTTAAGAAATTTTAGCATCGATCGAGCATCAGTAAATTACCGAGTTATCTAGTGATGACCGAGTGAAAGAACACTGTGATGATCGAGTGTCAGTATTTTGATAGTTTAAGAGAGATTTGAGATCCCAACCGACATAGTTGATTTTCTTGGGATATGTGAAGCATATTTAAGATAAGGATGATTGTTGTGGAGAATTAAATGAGAATTTAATATATTTTTAACCATTTTTATGTATGGATTCAAGAAGGATTTTTAGGATGTATTATACAAGGTAGATGGAAAATAAATGTTGGAAGGATTCGATGGATTTGACCAAACCCCAAGATCTATGATGATGATTAAGTGGAAAAAGATCAAGCTACCTGATCAGAGAGGTATAAGATTAACCTATTTGTAGGTTATGGTGTGTGTGAGAGGTTAATTCAGTTGATTGGCAAATCTAAGTAGAAGGAAGAGAAGGCTAAGAAGAGCAGTACAAAACTGCATAGTTGTGATTGCTTGACATATTTCTAAGAAAATATGAGTTTGAAATGACAATGGAGGCCATTTAGTGAATTAACATTTGAGCTATAATTGGACCTGTATTTGCAAAGTGATTTGTATGTTTCAGATCACAATTACTGTTACTTTATAACCATTTTATAAGTTGCAAAATCCTTTTAAACAAGGTTGACTTAACAATCATATTGTAAATCCTTTAATCAAGGTGACATTCTAATGGAATGGTCTAAGCCCTCTAACAAGGCTCACTTTTAACAAGGTGATTAAATCCTTTAACAGGGTCACATTTAACAATATGTATTGTAACTTTTAACAGGGTTGGCTCCTCACAAAGCTCACTTCAGAAGAGTGAAAAATTGATAGCATGTTACTAGTGGTTTTTCCCATATTGGGTTTCCATGTTAAATCCTGGTGTCATACTTGTGTGAATGATTTTTGATGTGTTGTACTGTTAAGAGTTTTATATTTTTCAAGTTGATTACATTAGGATATTGAACTACAAGTTTATGTTACTGACTATATGCTATAGAGAACGATTGGATTACTGAGTGGATCTGAGTTGGTTAAAGTGTTTTAAAGTTCAATTGGTACATCTGGACCTAGGATAACTGATTCACCCCCCTCTTAGTTATTCTAAATCATTCTAACACTGAGATGTCTCTTGAAAATAATTTGCTGGCAAAATATCATAATATCATATCTAAGGAGGAAATTTTTTGGAGACATAGATCTAGAGCTCTTTGGATTAAGGTAGGGGAGATAAATTATAAATTCTTCCATATAAATACCATGAAGCATAAGGCGACTAATAGAATCTCCTATATTAATTGCAATGGAAATATGTTGGTGAAGGAGGAAGACATTAGAAAAGAAATGCTGATTTATTTTTCTACTCTTTTAACCAAAGACCCTAACTTGGTTTCCTCTGACTAGGAGAATTTTTTTTTCGATCCCCTTGCTAATTAATCAAGATACCAATAGGAGGCTTCAAGCTATCCTATCTGATAAGGAAATAAAGAATGTTGTGTTTTCCTTTGAGGGTGAGAAATCTCCTGGCCTTGATGGCTTTCCAATGCTCTTCTTTCAACATTAGTTGGAGATTGTGGGGAAAGATGTGAATGCTATAGTGAAAGATTTTTTTGGTACCAAAACCCTCCTAAGGGAACTTAATGTGACTTCCTGGTGCTGATCCCTAAGAAGTAAGGAGCTGATTGTGTGGATGCTTTTAGACCTATTACTCTCTGTAACTCCTTGTATAAAATCATCTCCAAAGTGTTAACCCTGAGAATTCTAAATATCCCCCCTTCAATCATTTTCCCCTAGTAGAATGGGTTTGTTCCTGGTAGACAAACCCTGGATTCTATCATTATTGTGCATAAAAATAACAATTCTTTGGAAGCTGCTAATAAACAAGGTTTCCTAAAGAAGTTGGACCTCTCTAAAGCCCATGAAAGAGTGGACTGGAAGTTCTTGCAAAATGTTCTTGAAGCTGTTGGCTTTGATAAGGGAGTTATCAAACTTATATTACAACTGGTCTTTGCTATCTCTTCTTCTATTATCGTTAATGGGGGTTCTTCCAAAATTTTTAGACCTTCCCAGGGTATTAGAAAAGGTGACCATATCTCACCTATTCTTTTTTCTATTTTTGTTGAATGCCTAGGAAGTTACATTAGTAAGATGGCAAGAGAAGGGATGATCTCTGGTCTCCAACCCTCTTGTCCTAGAAGATTTTGTACCCATGAACAATTTGTGGATGATAATCTCATCATGGGGCAGCTATTATCAAGGAGGATAGAAACTTGAAATTGGCTCTGACAACTTACACTACTACTTCTGGAGAAATTATAAACTGGAATAAGAGCTCTATATTATTTATTAATACCTCGAAGGAGAGACGAAGAAAAATTGCTAAAATCTTGGGTTGCAGTGTTGGAACCCTGCCCTCATCTTATGTAGGATTTCCATTGAGCTCTAAACCCACTGAGGTGTTCTGGAATTCAATCATTGAGAGATTCAATAGAAAGTTAGTTGATTGGAAGGGGGTGCTTTTAAGTCATATTGGAAAAGTTCAACTCTTGAAATATACTTTGCAAAAATGTCCTATTTATGCGATGAGTATTTTTAAGATACCCCACAAAGTTGCAATGATGATTGGAAGAATTCAAAAAAGATTTTTGTGGTCAGTGGTGGAAGATAAGAAAAGACTAAGTTTAGTTTCTTTGGAACTAGTTTATAAGCCTAAAAAGTTAGAAGGACTGGGCCTAAGATCTATTAAAAACTTCAACAAAGCTCTTCTTGCCAAAAACATTTGGTGTATCTTGGAGGATAGAAAAGAGTGGAACCTGATTATTAGAAACAAATACTTGTCTAACTATCCTAATCTAGAAGAATTTATCCTTTCAGGAGAGGATGTCCAAGGATCCTATATATTGAACAATATCTTCTATGTTAAGGACTTGATCACTAAAGGCGCTAGATGGAAACTGGGGGATGGTAGGAAATTGACTTCTAGGAGGACCACTGGCTTAAAATGGACCCTCTCTCAAGTAACTAAGATTGGAACCAAATTATTGGTAGATGTAAAGAAACTATTGAGGATAAAGTCAATGAATATTGGAGAGGAATTAAGTGGATTAACTTGGGAGAAATAGACTGCTTTCTCTCACCCCTTCATATTATGTTATAGACGTGGTTTTTCAATGATAACAGCCATGAAAAACTTATTTGGGTTCCTAAATCGGATGATGTTTATTCTATGGCCTTGGCCTATGATCTTCTTATCTTGGGTGAGGTTAGACATCTTTTCTTGAAGGTTTGGTATAAATTTCTCACCCCTAAGATTAATTTATTTTTCTAGCTTTTAGCCCATAATAAACCTTTGAATTTAGATAATCTTTGCAAAAGGGGTTTCTATTTTCTTAATAGATACTTTATTTGTATGGAGGAGGATAAATATTGTGATCACATTATGTTGCACTGTTCTTACTCTCGTATGGTTTGGGAGATAATCTTCAAAAAATGGAATCTCTATTGGTTCTTCCCTTTCTTATGGTAGGACTTTATCACCCAATGGAGCTGCCCCTTTCTGAACTTGCTAGCTACTCACTTATGGAATCTGATTCTACCCAATTTTAGTTGACACATCTAAAAGGAGAGAAACAATAGAGTGTTCTGAGATAAATTTGATAAAGCTAAAGTGGTTGGAAATCAAATTTGCAGAGGGGTGGAGGAGAACTTCATTGTTATGATCACCAACAATCCTTCTCTGTGATCTTCTCTTCAGGATATTGATAACATCATAAAATGGTAGTTTAACTCTATTTCTACAAAAATCCCTCATTGTAGAGATGGTTCTGAATGGTCTTCACCTCCCTATGGCTGGAGAAAAGCTATGTTTGATGGGGCTCCTAAGGGAAACCCATGACAGACTGGCATAGGTGGTATCATCAGAGATTGGGCTGGTAATTGTATCGATGTTATTTATTTTCATTTGGGAGTGCAATCCAATCATAGAGTTGAAGCTATGGAGGCAAAGTTAGTGCCCCTAAAAAGCTTTTGAAAGGACCCTAGTTCGAGTGCAAGTAAAAAAGGACCTGAAGATTTTTATTAGAAACTACTTGGGGGATGTGTTCCTCACCCTTTATTGAGATAATATAATAGGTTTCAGCTCTCAGATTTCATTTTTGATATGTTTTACAGATAGCCATTTGGAGGCGTTTACCCAAATCTACACTTTACATGTTTTTAGAATTTCCTAAGTGACCCACTTTAGAGGTTTGTATCTAATGCCTAGTTGATAGTCATGGCATAAGGGTTATTGCAGTGTGTTGTAGGCATGAAATTAAATCTCTTTTCCCATTTTTAGACCCCCGTGAGTTTTTTTGCATAGTTTTCCAAAGCCATTCCATTTGCATTTTATTCAGTTTCTTAGAATGTGAAAATGCAAAATTCTAAGTAGCCTACTTTGAGGTCTTACAAGTTACACCCAATTCAAGGACATGAGGAATTGAATGTTCCCCCATATTTAAAACATGTAAATGCACCTTCTTGAAGAGTTTCAGACCATGGTCAATCCATCTGGCCAGTTTTCTCAACCAATTCTAAAAGTATTACTATGATCAGTGGTTAGGCCTCAAGTCACGATTCCCTATTTTTGCAAAGGCTAATCCATTTGCAATTTCTACTATTTTGACCTTTGCATTTGCACAATTTTTCAGATAGCCAAGTTTGATTAATGATATCTTGAAATCCTAATGCTTTTATGAAAATACCTTTGGCATATGTACTCATATGTTGGAAATGATCATAGTTTTCAGATTGCATGATTCTATGAGGCTTTTTGATCAGTTTTTAAAGCCGGTTCCAGAGACCAGATGCTATTCTTGGGATCAAATTGTAGAAATGTTAAGAGTGGTTTGAAATGCCCACCAATTTAGTGTCTTGTAATCCAAGTACACAATAGACTACATTTTGGTAAACTGAGGGTGAAAGTGGATTTCAAAATGATGATCCTGAAATCAGGCTTTCAAGGACCCAAATTTTATTGTTAAGATTCATTTCTCTTGTGATATGGGTTTCATAGTATATTATTATTTTAAATCATTCATGGTTTAAATAATAGTATTCTGGATGTCAAGGGTTTCTTTTATGGCATTGGACATATGACAAAAAACTTGTTCCTTGAAGGTTAGTTTGAATTTGATGGTCTTGGCTATGTATTTATGGAAAAACTAAAAGGCACATGGAGCTCTTTGTTAAGGTGCCTCAAAGAAATGTGCAATGAAAACAAAGACCATACGCCAAGTATGGAGCACAACAAGGCACTTTGGTTTTATCAAAATTGTCATGCCCAAAATTTTGCGCCCTAAAATGCAACAACTTTTTTTTTTAAAAGGTGAAATTAAAGTCAAGAGGGTCTAAGGGGAATCATGACTAAGTGTCAATATCCCTTAACCCTAGTCATCTTCTAAAGTTAAAGATGCACAAGGTGTCATTTAATCATATGTTTGACTAGAATTAAATTTAGGATAACACTCAAAGACTAAGCAAGGTGAGGTTATAAGAATTCGCATGTCATCCCCTAATTTTATTAATAGAGTTTGATGATGTAGAGAAAAAGAGAGAGACTCCCTATACTTAGTCTCCAGGGTCGTTCGAAAAGTCTGGTATGTTTGATAGCTTAAGGATTCTGTGTTTTTAAAAAAAAAAACACCCTAGGGTATGGCACTTTTACAATATTATTTTTATAATGGCCAGTATACTGGCCACATATATTGACTACATAAAAATAACATTATAAGTCCCTAAGTTTATTTAAATAATTTACTTAATTATCTAACAACAAAATCCCCTATTATTTTTTGGTCGTGTGATACTCTTATTGGGGTTCGGTTACAAAGCTGGGTTTATCTTAAAAATAACCCCTTCAATAAAGATAGTTAAATGATTAAGAATAAAATTCTAAGTCCATTAACATAACTGATTTCAGATTTCTAATAAAATTGGCTAGCTAAATTAAATAATACTTCAAGATCAAATTTCCACTATAATCTTGTGGAATATATTTTGGCATTGATTATAATATATAAAAAGAGGAACCACTACTATTAAATCCTTAAAATATACATGCCTAATAAAATATTAACTTCATGAGAAAACTCTCTTAAAACAATATATACAGTAAATTAGAAATGCCCCTTTTTGGAAAATAATAAGGGAAAAGTTTCCCACTTAAAGACTCTTTCATTTCCTCTCAATTTTGAAATCCTAACCCTAATTTTGAAATTAGGGTTAGGGTTCCAAAATGAGATAACTAAATTACTTTCCCTTTTTTTTTTACCATTATTTTCTTCCCTCCATCAAAACCCTAAAATCTTTTCTTTATTTTCATTTTGTGTGTTGCAGGTTTAACAATGGAGGATGGGTGAGGCCATACAATATCTCATATATATATATATATATATA
>MU228390.1:642995-659789 GCA_018584345.1 Thuja plicata | reverse complement strand
AATGTTGGCCGAAATTAAACCTCAGCCATTGATCTTGGATCATCAGACGGTCTGAGTTCTCAAATAATAAATTTAACATTTAACTTATTTCCCATCTTTTGAAAATAGCCATACCAACTATAACTTTCTGAAAACCATTCGCCATAACAAATAAATTAATTCAATTATTTGGAAAATAATTTTGCCATTTTTTTATAAAAAAGGTATCGGTTATTAAAATATTCGCCAACCAATATCCATATTTAAAAACATAATTCGCCATCAATATTAATAATTTTATTAAAAACAAAAATTATAATCGCCATTATTTTATAAAAATTGGCTAAACTATTAAAAAAATTGCCACCAAATATCCATTGATTGATGCATAATTCGCCAACACTATTAATTTTTTTTTCACCCAAATGACATGTGATTCGCCACAATTTTATAAATTTTGGGAGGGGGGGGTTCCTTAAAGTTATCCCTAATGACCACACTCCCATCTCCCAAACCAAGGTATGCATATGGGGATTCATGAATGTACTAATCTAGGTAGGTGGACAACCATTCCCAAGTTGACATGTCATGGCCTTAAGTACAAAACACAAGTGTCAAATGACACACTCAACATTTACACCTCACTAGGCCGTGTCATATCCACTTAGGAAAAACTCACAAAGAATTAAGAAATACATTTAAGGATTACATATCCACAATCAAGCAAATACATTTATGAATAAAATTATGAAACAACGAGGTCTTGTCTTTCATTAGACGCAACCTTGGCTCAAACTGAGTTCACATATCCCTTTGTTTGGTTCCCCAAATAAAATTCCATGGTTTCTTACCTGCACACTCAATTTAAATATCAGTAGTCCGAGGAGATAAATATACATCATAAAGAAATAAGCAATATTCAAAATTTAAGGAAATCATCAACATATTAAGTTTATTGCTAAAGATCACAAGAATACATCAATCTTGTTTAAGAATTTTACATAAGGTAAGATTCGCATTGCATGAATTCAAAATTAAATATCTATTTCAAATAATTTCCAATTTCATCCATTACCCATAACATAATCATAATATATTTCCAAATCAATTGTCTTAGAATAATGTCCATAATAGAAAACATAATATAGCCCATAAGGTGCATCATAAAACATCATGTGTCCAAACATCCAAAATGATAAATCCATGACATAAAGCATAAAATCCATAATGTCCATAGTGCATCAACAGTAGAGTATCATATGCTAAATCTATCATAAGCAGAAAAACTGGAAAACTACGATGAGGTTTGGGGTGAGGCCTCACAAAATTCCATGAAAAATGTGGAAACATATCCAATGCATGGGTATATATACTATATATACTATCTTCAAAACTGTTTGAATCAACAAGGTAAAGCATGGGAGCATAGGCATGACAAATGTCTTGATATGCCATGCTAAATAAGGAAACCGGTGCAAAATACTAGAACAATACGAAGAAGACAAGAAATGGGGAAGCCTCAAACCAATGATTTCTATGTAAAATGTGGATGCAAAGACAAGGAGTGAAACCTTTCACAAAAAAATGTGACAACATAGACAAGGCACGTAACTTGTTTATAAGAATGCTGAAAGGCAATGTCAAGCTATCTGTGCATGGGAATCAAAGCTCATAATGCAAAGAGGCTACGCTAAATGAGAAGGAGGGGTTTGCACTAATTTGAAAGAGGTCTATGCCAAATAGAAGGATTCACCAATGCAAGAGTATAAAGAAAAGTGGAAGCATGTGCAGAGCATAGAATGGAAATCATGGCACACATACATTCTTTGGTGCATAGACAGTCATATGTTTTATCCCACATTGACCAGGATTTGGGTTATTTCAATGTTTATATATGCCCGCACTCACATTGTATGTTGAATATAAGAGCTAAGAGGCTCATTGGTGGCCTCTTAGCCAGTGGATGTTATCGAATGCCATAGCAACCAAATTTTGGGCACCCATAATGAATAAGAGTTTAAAACTTGAAAAACAATGATCCCACATTGATGGGTGAATGGAAGTTTGAGTTGTTTAAAGGGAACAATGCACACAAGTTAATTTGAAGAATGAATAGGAGGATCTCCATGCATGTGTGTAGGTGGAGCCTTGGGAAGTGTGCCCACTCTGATGAAAACAAATTTTGGTAGTGAGGTGGTGGACAAGTGGTGCGAAGGTGGCAACGATGTGGTGGTGACATGGCAACATGACACATGGAAGTCGGGCGCGTGATCTCCAGATAAATCCATGGTTAGTGAAATCTTCTAGCAACTCAGAGGTGGAGTTCAGTTAACTCCATCGCGTGATTGCTAGATGCTAGCATTTAAGGTGAAAAATTTATATGATTTAGAGATTCCTTAGTTGCATGATCTCTAGATAGACCCGTGGTTAGCCCAAATATTGTGAGATTTACAGGTAGCAGTTAGTTAACTGTGCGCTAGGTCACTCAATGCTGGTGGTTAGTGGTGAAAGATCTAGAGATTCAGAGATAGTGCAGTCACATGATCTCATAGTAAACCTACGGTCAGCCGAGACATTTAGATATTAGGAGACAATAGTTATTTGACCGCGCACCAGATCTCCAGATGTTGGTAGTTAAGACCAGATCATTTTGAGATTACACCCAAGCATTGGATCAGATCATGATCAAGGGATCTCTCCAAGTCTTTAAATAAAACCATGGTCAAGGAAAGAATTTTGAGATTCAGAGACTAGTGTGATCTCCCAATAGCTAGATGAACCCAGGGTCAGAGCGAGGTCAAGGTTAAAATTTTATTCAGAGATTAGGAGATAAAGGCTTGTCTCCAAGTCTCTAGATAAACCAGGGGTTAAAGAAAAGAATCAGAGATTCAGAGACTAGTGTAATCTCCCAATCTCTAGATAAACCAAGGTTAAGGATGAGTTCAAGTTGAGTTTATCTAGAGATTCAGAGATAAAAGGATCTCTCCAAGTCTCCAAATAAACTCATAGTTAAGATAAAGATCTAGAGATTTAAAGACAAGGGCGTTCTCCAAGTCTCTAGGTAAACTTAGGGTTAGTACATAAATTTAGAGATCTAGAGATAAAGGGTAATCTCCAACTCTACTATCCAAGACTAGTTAAAGTGAGCAGTTAACCAACATATGACACTTGTCAAAATCTGGTGAATTCTGGGAGAAAAAATGAATAAAAGAGAGAAAATGCAAGACTAAAGTGCAAAGATAATAAAAGAGATAAAAAACTATAGTTTAAAGACAATTTTCAAAAGTTAAATCTGCAAAGAGACAAGAAATGTAAGATTTAATCTGCATAGTCTTATAATATTTTCAAAACATTGCAAATATATATGTTTTCAAAACTTGAAGGACCATTCACGAGAAGCAGTTATCAAGGGAAGAATGCAATCAGATTGCAAAGGCATGCTTGGAGATTTTTAAAATTTGGAAAAGGCAAGTGAAATCAAGTTTGTTAGGCAGAATGGTTGTAGTTCAAAGGAATTTCAAAGGAGAGAAATAAAATCAGATTTTGGAGGAAAGACGATATTTGCAGAAGTTTCCTGCAAATAGACAGGTGTTAGTTAGGGTTGATTTTGGTTCTCCCTTTCTCTATATCTTCTGTCTTATCCATTGTTACAAGGATGATGAAATTCAACAGTCTTGGGCAATATTCTGATTCTTGGGTCTTATCTTTCTGAGTTCTTTGTCTCAAAAATATACTGAATCAAGAACAATTTAATGAAAAGATATGGAATCCATGTCCATATTTGTGATGTCTTTATGTGTCTTGTTTTGAATTCTTGTGTATTAATTTGTAAGGAATTTTAATATACTAGTTATAAGGTAGCTGTGAGTTTGTGTTCGAGTTTCTTTCAAGGAGAGAGTAAATCTTGAATACAAATTATGAGGTTTCAAGGTTTGCACATAAATTTGATGTCTGGGTATTGGAGTGAAAAGAGTGACTTGTAAATAATTTCATTAGGTTTCTATGTGTTTGGAATTAGATGATTTTCTGGGGTTGTATATTTATTTGACTATGTTTCCCAAAAGATAAGGCACTAGTCTTTGCTGGTTATGCAGGTCTGATCATCAAATTCATAAAATTCTAAATCATTTTTCATTTCCTATTTGAGAGTATAAATGTATACAAATTGCAATGAATAGTTCAAATAATTTTGTTGATTCATTAAAGAACTAAATCCTTTAGGTTAGCCTGCTTGAGTTTTAAACTTGAAGAGAAGAAGGATGAATATCCTTGTCATATTGGCCATTTTTCTGCAATGTTATTTACTCTTGTCAAGATCATGGGTTGGATTTTGAAGCTCTGCATCAGTTGTAGTAAAAGACATTAGTAAATCATTATGAGAATCCTTAATCCACTATTTTATTTATTGGGAAAAAATAAGTCAAAAGGTACACGCACCTGAGTCTGTAGATCTCGAAGAAGGAGGATCAAATCCTCATAAATTAGTTATTTTACTTGCATGAATCATGAGTTGGGAGTCATAGATTCAAGCATTGTGCTTCATATAGATTCTACAAGAAAAATCACTAACATAAGGCTCTCAACACTATCATGTTGGCAGAAGAAGTGGGCTGTAAGAACTTTTGGCTAGAAGGAGACTCTCTCAATATATTTAATAATATTAAAGGGTCAAGTCAACCTTCATGGACTATAGAGAATATAATAGACAAAATAAAAGACATAGCCCTTAAATTTGATAAGGTCTATATAACCCATTATTACCATTAAATAAATATGGTTGCAGATGGGTTAGCTAACCTTGGGGCTAAAGATTACATCACTTGCAAGTGGTTTGGCACAAACAATATCAATGATGATATTAATAAGTTCATTTATTACAAAAATATTAACCAAAAGGAGGGAACCATTTGAAGTAATGATGATTATGAATACTTTGAGATATATTTTAAGTACATATGATGTTATGTGGTAGGCAAAGTGCATTCCCATTAATAATTTTATCTTAAAACATGTTTTGTGGGTGTTTAAGATTGTGCATGTTCATTACGAGCTTTCTGTGCCTATTTTAAGAAGCTCTGCTATCAAATTGCATGTGTTAAATAATTGTAGGGGTTTTCTGAAGCTTAGTCATATGAAAGAAGATATGGGAGGGGATCTAAAGTAAGAGGAACCTGAGGAATACAAATGGGTGCAAGAAAAAGATATTTGGAGGAAACTTAAGAAGGGTGGCGTTAGGAAGTATCTGAAACATCTACACGGAAACAATAAAGATATTACCATGGAGTTTTCTTTTGGATGGGATAGTGGGGTTGTTAATATTGCAGGTAAGTCTTTTCATTTGATTCTAGACCTTATAGCCAAGATTATGGGTCTTCCACTGGATGACATGAAGTATTTCAAAGATAGGAAAATTGGTAACAAGGCTTTTAAGGATTTCCCTAAAACTGATGAAGAGAGGGATATGTTAGTTAAAGGAAATGTGGACTATTAATATCAGTAACATTAAGCTCTTTTGGGCTCAAGTCTTGAAGGGTATCATGGAGTATTTCACCTTAGATGGTAGATACTCTAGGGTTTACAACTTCCATTTTTTTCTTGTTAATCATTTTCATCACAATACTAGGGTTTCTTTCCCCTATTTGTTTTTGAGCTCCTTGAATCAAAGTGTTGTGGACAATAGAATCAATCCTGGCTCCCCTATCCTCCATGAAGGTCTAATTTTTCTTATTGCTAAGGATGCCATAGATAATATTCCAAATTCTGTGCCTAAACAAGTTGGTATGTAGAAGAGAAAGAGTGTGGGGAATACTCCATGAAAGAAGGTGAACCCATTATCCAACAAGAAGTCTAGAAAGAAACCACCTAGTAAAGATGTTGCTTCCATGTCTATCTTTGATGAGGTTGAGGGTATGAAATCTAATGATGACAAGGATGAGGAGCTATCTGAGGATGAAATTTTGGACAAAATTGATCCTAGAAACAAGGAGAATCCTGATAAGGAAGATACTCTCATGGCTGAGAATAATGAGGAGGATGATATGCATCTCTAAGATACTTGCCCTCCTACCTTGGAAGGGTCTAGAAATATTTATTCTGAGACTTTTTTTAACAAAGATGCTGAGGATATTGACCCCTAGAAAGAGACCCATAAGGAGGGTGTAAATACTCTTAATGCGCTGGAGAAACTTCAAAAGGATTCCAAGGAGGATAGCAGTGATGATAATGATAAGGATAATGTTGAAAATGAGAACATTGACAGAGATATTGAAGATGAGATTGATGCAGAATATGGAGAAATCAATGAGATGGTCATGGAGACCAATGCTGGTGAGGAAAAGGGAACTAATCCTTTGGAGATTTTGTCCAATACTATTGACTCAAATGCTAGATGGGAGGTTGCGAATCATCCTAATAATCCCTATGTGAACCTGACTATGGAGGATATTACTGATAATGGTAAAAGTAGAGAGACTCAGAAAGATTTTCAGGCTACATCCCTGAAGGAATATGATTTTAACACAAAGAGTGTCACCAATATGAGCATTTTGAATGCAGTAAGAAGAAGAGTTGTTTTGGAATTCAACCTTGACAAATGGGTATAAATCCAAGATATGAGCATTAAGTATAGAGCTCTGGATGCTAGGTATGATGTCCTTGAAGAGACAATGGACAAAATGAGAAATGACACTGCAATGTATAATGGCAAAGGTAATAATGTTTTTATTGAGGGTTTTGAGAGTTCTAGGTTGATTAATGAGAAGATTACTAGCATCATAGAAGATAAGCTCACCCCCATCCTCAAAAAAACTATTAGCAATGAACATGTACTCAGGAAGCTCTTGAACCTCAGCAAAGAGGGAATGAAAACCACTATGACCAATCTTAATGCGCTGTATGCCATGTTGGAAGGCAAAAATATAGATACAAATGTTATTACTATTGATGATGTTGCAATTAAGTAGGATGAGCAAATTTATGGCCTTGGATCTAGAAATAGAGCAAGCACAAAGAAGAAAATGGGAGCTCAACCTAAATATTTGAAGAGCCCGAAAGATTCTATCTAGAAGATCCAGGCCCTGTTGGAGGAATATGAGGATTTTCTCAAAATGATGGACCGAATGTTTGTGCTGGCAGTTTTTTGTTTTGTTTTGAGGTAGGTCCTTTAACTTTTTATCTTGGGATGTGCCTTCTCTTGGTTTTGTTGTTTCCTTTAGGTAGTTGCTTCTTCTTGATGCTTGTAATGCTTGTTCTTTCTCCTAGTTTGTAAAGGGTTTTGGGGTCCCCTTCAAAACATATTGTTACCTCAATAAAAAACAATTGTAATCATTTGAAGTCAATTTGTAATGCTAATAAGCCAAATTATCATTGTAGGCCAATTAGGACCATTGGGTCAAATTGGTTAAATGAGTAAGATCAAGGTAGAATAGGAATTTTTGAGAGTTTTTATTTATGTATGACACAAATTTTGTCTCATAAGATTCATTAAATAGTTGGAATACTAATTTGTTAAAAATTGTAAAATGTTGCAAAAGTTACTTTTGCAACATTTGTACAAAAGGTTATCAAATTGAGTTTAAAAAAGACAACCAGCTTAGAGGTTACATGAATCAGTTAAAATTCATTTTAATATGATTATAAACCCTCTTTGGGTTGAGGGTAAGCCATGGTGTGAGTTTGGAGATGACAATTCAATGAAATACTTCTTTAAGGGACCAAAGTATGTCATCTTCTGTTGATCATAAATCATTTCCTCATTGAAATAGATTGAATATGTTCTAAAACCAATCGGAGAAAAAATTATATTGAATCTAATTTTTTTTTCAAACTTGGTTTGAAGGTTTAGTGTGATCCATGCTTATAGATCCATGCTTTTCTTTTAAATTTGTCCAAAAACCCTCAAAACAGGGGTTAGAGAATAAAACATGTTATTTATCTCATTTCCACCACTTATTTTTTTTGGCTCTCTGCTATTTAGTAGTGTTTTGAATAATATTTCAATTGGTACAAGTCTTGAGTTAGATGGTTTTTCCTAAGAAGAGAATTTGGAGGCTCTAACATGATTGGTATGGTGTCTTTAACTGTCTGCAATAGAAAACCATAATATTTGATTAAATTATATATATATATATATATATATATATATATAGTTTTCCATTGGTTTAAGGAGTTGTATGGGATCATAACAAACCCCAAATATTAAGGATATTAGTTTATTTCTCATGGGTGGGATTGTGTATCAATAAAGTTTGAATCTTTTTACAAAACACTGTTAAGTCATAGTCAGAAAGTTCCTTTTTACCTAAGTAATATTGTTACCATTGAAGTTCATTTTTGAATCAATTAGTTATTACCTTGAAAGGAAATTCTCATCCTTAAGTTGGTTTTGAGTTTGAGTGAACATTAATCTAAGTGAGAAGTGGAAGTGTGTTCATTGTAAGAGCATGATCAGAAAATGTTAACTCCTTGTCTAATTAGGGTACTTAAAGACAATGGAAGTTTGTATCAGATGTCTTTGTAGGGGTTAGTGAAAACCCTTTTCACTTAATGGTTCCAAGGGGAAATAATATGGTTTTAAAGTATTTTATTGAAGAATTAATGAATTATTTGGTGTTTTTGTCCAATTTTTTTGACATTTATTCATGACAGTCATGTGTTATTACTATTCCTAAGAATTTTCTTGTATGTATTTTGATTGAATGATGCCTAAAACTTATTGTAAATTGTAGAATGTTGAATCTACTTCACACCAATCCTGATTTGATCAATTGTCATGGAATATAGGCTGAGAATGATTGATTTTTCCAAAAATTATTTCAAAACCCTCACCAATTGGGGTTTGATGAAATATTTGTTAGTAGCTTCTATTATATCCATTCAAAATTTTTGATCCTTTAGTTTTTGGTAGCACATTGAAGGAAATTCAAGATGGAATTTATCTTAGTTTAAATGGATTTGTCTTTGAGAAAATAATTGATTCCCTAGCAGGCTTACATAGTGAATTCTTTGTGATTTTGACAATACATTACATAGTTTTGATTATTATTGATGCTTGAAGGGTTTTTGATGGCATAAAAGGATGAAATAAGAGTTAGAAAACTTAAATGTCCTATCAAATGTGTAGATTAAAGGATCTCGTGAGTGCATCTAATGAGGTTTAGAGTGGATCTTCTTTGATCCAATAACCTTGCAATTAAAGGACATGGTCTTCACAATACTGATCACTTAGTTCCTTTGTTCAAACTATTAACACTGACAATAGATTTAAAGTTTATTTGTCAACAAATTTGTTTAAGACCTAAAGTATTGAACATGGTTTACATCGCTACCTTTGTGAAGTGGAGATTGGATTTGATTTTTTTTATTAGATTATGATCAATAATTGTATTGTTGTGATTGATGATTTTGTTTGTGGACGGTGACAATTTTATGGATAATAGTGGATAACAAGTTCCTTGAAGAATGTTCACCATGATATCAATTTTGTATTGAATTGATAATATATGATCTTGTGAAGTGGACTAATAGTCAAATATAGTGGATTGGGATTGTAAGAGATACAAATAATCTTTCAAATCATTTTGGATTGGGATCCTTCATAAGTTTAATGAATGATCATGTGAAATTGGTTCTAACTATTTAAAATTGTGATTGGAACAATCCATCAAACTTGGTCTTGAAGTCAAGTTGTTTGATGACCTATGACTCTGGTAAGGTATTGAGAAGATAGACACAAATGATTTGATTAATTTATTAGGGTCTCCTTCAATGTTCAAAGTCTAATTGCAACCAATATTACCAAATTTGTCTAAATCTATGATTGATACAATCAAATTTGTTTACCTTTCCATTTATCCATCTGGTTTGCAATTGTTTGAAGTTTTACAATATATGAATGTTGTCTCTATGTCATTATCTTCTCACTAGATAATTATCCTAATTTTTGTGGTCCATGGTTGGCCAACTATGCACTATTTTTTTTGTTTAAAACTGTCAAACCAGTGAGAGTCATCACTATGTATGTTTTCTTTCATTTGGTGCAACTAGATCTCATTGTGTATCCATCTTAAAGGAAATGTAATTGATGTTAAAATTTACCTTAATATCCTTGGATAGGCATGAATTTTTTAAGATCATTTTTACTAGTTGTAAGGCAGTTGGGATACTTTGTAAAGATGCGATCAGATAGTGAATGAGTAAGTTGATTCTCTGTTAGTTTAAAAGTTGAGTATAGATCATACAAAAAGGGTTGTATCTTGGTAGATAGTGTTTTGTGATAGTGGTGTTTAGATTTTTATTTGGACCCTATTTTTGGTGGGTTATTGGAGATAGTAGTGTCTTTTTTTTGTGAATGGTCAATGGGAGAGCATAATGTTCTTAAGCCTATGTATCAGAGAATGTTCTTATGAATCCTAGAGTTGCTGAGATAAAGAAACACTATGTTGAAAGATTATTTTCAAGCCTTTGATTCAAAGATGAAGTCTATTTTTTAAGTTTTCCTATGGGTTGGTTGTGATCTACGAGTACTAGAATTTTTTTCCATTTGAGAACCATGGAGAAAGTTATTTTATGAAGAAAGGTATGGTGAGAGTTGTGATTGGTAGTAGAACCTTGGATCAAGAGTAGATCCTAATGAAGATTGTTAGATTGAAGGGAGATTTAAATGCCTCATTTATATGAAACAAGAACTATGAAAGGTGTTTGGGTTAGTGAGTACCCTAGGTATTGTGTTTGTGTTGACTTTGTTGGTGAAAATATTTTCATTCTTTGAATTTAATCTTGTTAGATGACTCAAATCCATAAAATTGAGAATGTATAAATATGTTTGATCATTTCTATGTCTACCATGGAATTTTATACTACAACATTTGACAAAAAAAAAAAAAAACATATTTAAAAAAAAACATACCAGGTTCATTGGAATTTTGAATAACATACCTGTCAAGTTTCTGATGATAGTATTGTACTTTCAATGAACTTTTTGTCATAGGTACATCATTGTTATCGAAGATCTTTGGCTGGAGAAATATTATGACAATATTTTTTGTCAAATTTCTGATGAAGTCTAGAATAAAGTCTGATAAGAATGAGCATTACCCGCGATAAAAAATTTCATCACAGGTACAACATTCTCATCAAAGCATGCTTCTTAGGTTTCATCAAAGGTCTGATAGAAATGCTCATCAGAATTATAACAAAAATAAGGGCATTTGATGCCTCTCATTTTTGACAACACTTGCATAAAAATTCTAATGAAATATTATTCATCAAACACTCTGAAGAAATTCTAGCAAAGAAAATTTGGGCAGTGATTTATCAAAAATCCTCCCAAAAGCCCCAAGAAACTCTCCCCTAAACTAAGAAAAATGAAACAAATATATACACAAGTCCATCAAAGAGGTCGGTACTCAAATCCAAAGGAGAGACCCAGATTTAGGTCCACATAGATTCCAATGAGAGATCCCATATTAATCAAGCAAGAAAAATTAACTAAAGAAGTTAGCCACCAAATCCAACTCCAAAAAGAACATTTGGGTGAAGCATGACTGAGAAGCATAGTGACTCGGGAAAAGAACATCCTGAGAAATAGGTAACAAAACCCGAGTGTTAGAAGACATGCCCAAGCAACAGTCCTGAGCAACAGAAAACAAGCATACCTGAGTGACAGAAACCCGAGCAACATAAACCAAGCATGCCCAAGTGATAGAACCTGAGCACTAGAAAACAAGAATTCCCAAGCGACAAAACTTGATAAAAAAATCACTTCACCGAGAAGTCTCCAAAAAAACTAAAGAAAAAAAGGAAAACATATTTTTGGTTGAGAAGGATTGCCAACTACCCTAGGATGCTCCTACATTAGACACCCCAGGTAAGAAAATATGTTCTCAGAAGCTGGATGAACATCTGTTGGGATTCAACACATAGATCCCAAACTGGTTCATGTCTTCCAAGTCTCCAACTGACACAATCTTCCCTTGGTTCTTCTTCTACTTCCCTTTACAACTAGCACTTGTTGATTTATCATCATATCTCTACATACTCATGTCCACACCATCCACTACAACCATTTTAGATCTGCTACCAATGCTCAAGTTACTCTTACCAAGCTCTACATCCTTTAAATGAATAAAAATAGACTTCTTTGCATCCTTCAATATAGTAAAGGAATCTCTTTTACAATCATGGATAGTCTCTCTATCATACTGCCAAGGTCTTCCAAGTAAAACATGACAAGAACTCATCTCTATAATGTCACATAATACTTCATCTCTATAATTGCCAATGTGAAAACTCACCATGCACTGCTCTTTTACCTCTACTGCATGACCATCTTGTAACTAGCTTATCCTATAAGGACAAGAATGCCTCAACCTTTTCAAACCAAGTTTTTTAAACCTCTCCTCAACAACTAGCTTGTCAGTACTCCCTCCATCAACAATCACCTTACAATATTTACCACCAGAGTTGCACACAGTCCTGAACAATTTCTTCCTTTGACAAGAATTATCTTTCTTTGAGGACAACAAAGTTCCCCTAAGCAAAAGATTCATACCCTCTACCTCAGGTTCATTCTCAACAATTTCATTCACCATAGAATTTCAGTGACTACCAACCTTCTTATCTGCATGGGGACATTCAAATGACCAATTTCCTTCTTCTCCACAGTTGTAACAAGTACCTCTAAATACACCTCTACCTTTCTTTCTCCTCGGTTCAACAGGTTTTGGCTCATCTTCAACTCTCGGTTTATCTTTTACTGACTTTTCTTGCTTTTCTTTCCCTCGGGAATTACCATAGTGTCTTCTCTTAACCTTATCTTCCACCTTTAGTGCATACTAATAAGCATCTTCCATAGAGTCAATCTTCAACATACCAATCTCATCTTGGATATTGAATTTCAGACCATTAACATACCTCACCACCTTTTCCTTAGAAAGTTCTCTATGTCCAGACCAAATTGTCAACTTGTAGAACTCCTCGGTATAATCTTCTATAGTCATCTCTTTCTGTTTTAGATTCTACAATTTCTTAAACAAATCAAGCTCATAGCCAGTAAGAATGAACTTAGCCTTTAGCTTTTCCACCATCAACCTCCGCCGATTGATCTTCATCTCACCTTATTCTCGGTCCCTCTGGAATTCTTTCCACCATAGAGCAGCATGTCCTTTCAACTTAGTCTGTGCCAATTTTAATCTAAGTGGATCTTCAATGTCTTCTAGCTCAAAGTATTCTTCTAACTCACCGATCCAATCAATCAGATCCTTGGGCTTCAATGTACCTGAAATATTAGAAACTTCTATTTTGTAGTTTGTACTCAACCTAGCACCAGATCTCTGCAACTGACCGTGTCAGCCTCCTCCAGATCTCACCATCTGATCAGTTCTGTCATCTCTACTAGATCCAGAAACTTCAAAATCTTTAGCAGCTTCTTCATAACCATCATCTGTTCTAGTACCTCTCTGTAATCCAATTTTTGTGATACCTTCCATGATTTCATTCTTCATTGTCGCCATCTTAGATCTGAATCTTTTTGTTATCCTTGCTTCCACTTCCTTAGAAAGATCTATAATTACCCTAGGGTCCAATATTTTCAGAGGTATCTCTCGATCTATTTGAAAACCCTAATATTCAACAAACTAGATCAACCTTCAATCTGATACCACTTGATGCAGTCAAGCTCAGAGGATCCAAGAATGGACTTTCCAAACTTGCAACAACACCAGAACAACACAGCATAAATAACACAACACAAGATATTTTCAATATTAACTTTATATTATTTTAGAGTTCCAATTATATACAACATGCTAGGCTATAAGGCCTTCTCAGTTAGGGCCAATTACATCAATAGATTCAACAAGATCTCGCAGGATCCAACTCTATCCATCTGCCCTATAGCTAAGTGGAAGAAAATAGATCTAAAATTGTGCTTGCAAGCCACCAAGCAATCTAAAATATCTGTCTACCCACTTAAAACTATCTGTAATAGCTTACAATCCTTTAGCTTATTCGCTTCTCCTCCCAAAAGCCCCAAAAAACTCTCCCCTAAACTAAGAACAATGAAAAATATATATACAAGAGTCCATCAAAGAGGTCGACGCTCAAATCCAAAGGAGAGACCCAGATTTAGGTCCACATAGATTCCAATGAGAGACCCCATATTAATTAAGCAATGAAAATTAACTAAAGAAGTTGGCCACCAGATCCAACTCCAAAAATAACATCTCAAGTGAAGCATGACCGAGAAACAGAGTGACTTGGGCATAGAACACCCCGACCAATAGGAAACAAAACCCAAGCATCAAAAGAAACGTCCGAGCAACAGTCCTGAGCAACATAAAACAAGCATGCTCAAGTGATAGAAATCTGAGAAATAGAAACCAAGCATGCCCGAATGATAGAACCTGAGCACCATAAAACAAGAATTCTTGAGTGACAGAACCCGAGCAATACAACACTTCACCGAGCAGTTTCTAAACAAACTCAAGGAAAAAAGGCAAAGATATTTTTGGTTGAGAAGGATTTCCAACTACCCCAGGATGCTCCTACATCACCATGTATATACATGTGTGTGTATACATGTATGTATATACATATACATTTACATATAATTTTCAATTTATTTAAAACCCATTTTAGTATGTACATTTACATTTATACATGTAGTATGTAATAAATTTTAGTGAACAATAATGTAGTTACACTTTATGTTAGAATAATTGAGAGGGGGGGGGGGTGAATTAGTTAGAATCAGTCTCCTCACAAATTATCCTACAATCCCAAATTTCTCCAGATATATACCAAAACAAATTCAAATATAAAACTCAGCTCGGTGAAAATGTATTTTGTAATCTCAAACTATCATCAATAGTGTTTACAAATATCAGTAAATTAATACTGTGATTACCGATCTAGGTCAATAAAGTAAAGTGTAAAGTAAAATAAAAATCCAAAACATTCATGCACATTGATACATAGATTTTTAACGTGGAAATCCTTCTAAGGGAAAAACCACCTGGGACCGGTAACCCAAAATATTTTCACTCTTCTGAAGTGATCTCGGTGAAGAGCTAACACTGTTAAAGGTTACGATGCACACTATTAAATGTGACCTGGTTAGAGGATTTAAAAATAATAGTTCTCTCTTGACCATGCATTCACTATGGGGTCAACAAGAAAACACTCAACATTCTTTAAATTTTATAATAAAAACTTCACTATCCTACTCGGTTAAGAGATTTATCTATAACAATGGTTAAATTTATATAGTAGTGATCTAATTGAAATACAACTCTATTTTGTAGATATTCAGATCTATGCTAAGTACATAATTCATCTGATCAATTTGTACTTCTTTAGTTCATCTCATACTTCATTCTTGTTTTTCTCGGTAATCCTCTTTCCTTTGTCGCTCGATTATGTCTAGAGAAAATGCTCGATTCTGTCTTTAACTAGTTTGATCAGTCATTCATAAAATTTGTATATATGCGCATCAACTATAGCATCCTTATTTTTTTCAAAATGAATCTCTTGTGTCTTATATAGACATCATAGCTCATTTAATTTTCATCCTTCATATCTTGCCGCTTAATCTCTATCATTCATTTTCCTACTTGATCCTTCCTCGGCTATTGTGTTAAAACATGTTTCAATCTTTTTCGTCCGATCTTCCATAACCATTTGATCAAATAACAAACTTAATATTTTACCTCAAAATCATCAATTTCTAGCTCAACATCCTAGTCGACCTCAATTTTAATTAACTTCCTACTCTTAGTATTAACCATGTTGTGTCGGTGCTCCCTAGCTCAGTTATCACTGTGCTTGGTATACACTATGTTTTACTTGGTTATTACTGACTCTCGGTGCATACAAAAATCTTCATTTTCCGACCACATAAACATTGTTTGTTCCAGATCTTCAAATCATAACAAATGTTTTCCACCATAATAATACTCAAATAAGTTGACATCAATGACAATACATTAACTGATAATGTTTATCATCACTTCTGCAACTCGGTTGAATATCAACAAATGAATTCAAACATATAATTAGTTGTAGTTCATCAATCTCTCCCTTTGGCATTGATGGTAACATAATATGAAATATGCAATATAAAATGTCATACAAACAATACCAAACTTTTGTTATACAACTGCAAAAATTCTAAGGCTCTCCTTAGCTTGAATATAAGTTATGTCAGTATAAACAAAAAATTCACCATGTAGACTCTCCCTGCAGTTTTGACTTTTTAGCTCTTGAATCTATCTGTAGATTAGATGTCTTTGATCTCCCTTTTTTTGTCGTACCTCAATGAGTAGATATTTCATCGATCAACTCTCTCCCTTAGATAGATATATATTTCATTGACTCATCTCTCTCTTTATATTTCATTGATCAACTCTCTCCCTTTGACAACAATGCCAAAAAGAAAATATGCAGCTCTTTAGTAGCCAAAAAAAATATCTATGATTTTCGGTGTAGTAGTTAGTTTTCAATGTACTAATATGTCTGTGTCAGCCCAGTTTAGCTTTGCATCAACATGATTGATATTCTTTTTTCATGTAGGTTGATGCAACCTCCTAATTGTAACACCCCAAAATTGGCACCTAATAATCAATCAATTTTGGTGCATTTTCTTATCTTCGAAGTCCTATTTTACTAGGCAAATTCTTCTCCTAATTGACTTAATCGACTGAGTTTCAAATGCAGAAAACCCAAATTTGCATAAATCTGACATTACAATTTAATTCCTAAATCTAAAATGATTATTAGCTAAAACCCCTATGATTAATTGATTTAATCCTAAAGTCC
>MU228390.1:611895-633477 GCA_018584345.1 Thuja plicata | reverse complement strand
CTCGTTCTGAGGGTACACTACAACAATCACTCCTAATTAGGAGGCAATAGGTCGTCTCAATCATTTGTAGAACAAACAATTCATGTTTGTCTCTGCAAATCAAATGGATTGAATAAGGACTATGTTGCGTTTGTGTTGAATAGAGAGGTCCACGTTCAGCATTAAACACTAATAAGCTCAGTTACTAATAGACAAGGGACAAACCCCTAGTCTAGCTCTCAAGTACTCAAATGTATCCTTTGGTAAGGGTTTTGTGAATATGTCTATAAGTTGTTCTTTTGATTGTACATATTCCAGTATTACTTGTTTATCTTGTACTTGTTCCCTTAAGTAGTGATATTTTATAGATATGTCCTTTGTCTTTGCATGCATCACATGATTCTTTGAAATATTTATAGCACTTGTATTATCACAATAAATCATCACTAGTTCAGTTATCTCCTCATTCATTCCTTTCAATAGTTATTTTATCCATGCTATATTCGAACAATTTGCAACAACAATAACATACTCTTCTTCTATAGTTGACTGAGATATGCATCATTTCTTCTGTCTTATCCAAGTAACTAGTCTTTCTCCAATAAAGAATGCTCCACCAATAGTGCTTTTTCTATCATCCATGTTCCCAGCCCAATCAACATTAGTATAAACTTTCAATTTGAACTTTCCTTCTCTTTTATACCATAGTCCATAATCCTCAGTATTCTTCAAATATCTAAAAATTCTTTTTACAACAGTTATATGTAATTCTCTGGGGTTAGCAGAAAATCTTGCAACTATTCCAAGTGCACGTGCTATGTCAGGTCTTGTGAGAACAACATACATCAATTTACCAATCATAGATCTGTACAAAGTCTAATTTACCTCAGGTGTCTTGTCTTCCTTTGTCAGTTTGCATCCTATCACCATAGGTATTCTGACTCATTTTGATTCTTCCATTCTAAATATCTTTAGTACTTCCTTGATGTATTTTTATTTAGTAATGTAGATACCTTTAGTGTGTTGTAAAATTTGCAATCCTAGGAAAAATTTGATCTCACCAAACATCAAAATTTAAAAATATTTCCTCATTTCATCAACAAATGAAGTGCATAAGTTATCATTACCTCCAAATATAATATCATCAACAAATATTTTAGCAATAAGTGTCTTATCATCATTTCCTCCTTTTAAATACAAATTGTTGTTGTCACTTGTTCTAATAAATCTAATACTTATAAGATAAGAATGTAATATTTCATACCATTCTCTTGGTGATTGTTTCAATCCATATAAAGCTTTGTGTAACTTACATACCATGTGTGTCTGATCAGGATCAACAAATCCCTCAGGTTGTTCAATGTATAACTCTTCTTCCAGTATCCCATTAAAAAATGTAGACATCACATGCATCTGATATACCTTTTATCCTTTATATGAATCATATGCAAGTAGTATTATTACTCTTCAAGTCTAGCAATGGGTGCAAAAGTTTCTCCTTAGTCAATTCCTTCTTCTTGTGCATACCCTTTGCAAACCAAATTTGCTTTATTTCTGGTTACATCCCCATCTTCATTTAGTTTGTTTCTAAAAATCCATTTGGTGCCAATGAGATTTTTATCACTCAGTCTCGGTACTAATGTCCATGTCTTATTTTTATTTATCTACTCAATTTCCTCATTCATAGCATTAATCCATTCTTCATTTTCTAATGCATCTCTAACATTCTTGGGCTCAAATTCACAAATTAAACAAGTGTCATCTCTAAAATTACTTCTTGTCATCATGCCCATTCTTTTATCTCCAATAATATGATTCTGTGGATGATGTATTCTCACATATTTAGCAAGTATAGGTTCAACTCTTGGTTCTTCATTATCTTCTTCTGTATGTTGATTGTCTCTTGGTTCATGATCTCCAGTTTTAGCATTTTCCCAATTCTTGGTCTGTGCTACCTGTTGGTCGATGACATTACCCTATTGCACGGTAACATTAGGCATTTGCATCAGTATAGTATTAGGTTCTTCCCAGTAAAAAAATTTGTTGTAATCCTCCTGTTCTTTCACTCTCTCCTCATTGTTTAGCTCAACAAATTCATCAACTTTCACATTTGCACTCTCAATGATTTTGTTTGATGTCTTGTTAAAACATTTGTAAGCTTTACTCATAGTAGAATATCTAAGAAATATTCCTTCATCACTTTTCAAATAAAATTTACCATTCTCTCATCTTTCAGAATATAACACCGACTACCAAATATTCTAAAATAACTTACATTTGGTGTATACCATTACCATAGCTCATAAGGTGTTTTATTTGAATCTTTCTTTAGTGTGTAAATAACTGTGCTTACTTCTTCTCTCCAGTACGTTTGTACAACACTCTTTTAGTCATCAATGTTTTGACACAATCAACAATTGATCTATTTCTTCTTTTAACAATCCCATTCTGATGTGGTTTCCTCGGTGCAGAAAACTGTCTCTTGATTATATACTCATTATAAAAGTTATTGAACTCATCAGAAATAAATTCACCTCCTCTATCAGATCTCAAACACTTTAGATATCTACCAGTTTCTTTTTCCACTTTAGCTTTGTACCACTTAAACATCTTAAATGCTTCAAATTTTTCTTTTAGGAACACAACAGTCATCATCCTAGAGTAGTCATCAAAAAATAAAATAAAATATCTATCCCCATAATAGCTCTATGTTCTCATTAGTACACATAGGTCAGTAAGAACTAACTCCAAAATTTCATTAGATGAGAAATTATTTCTCTTGAAACTAGATTTGACATCTTACCCATTTGACAATTTTTTCACATTACATGGTCTTGTTTAGATAAGCTCGGTAAGCCTCTAAATTTTCTTTTTCTACTAATCTTAACCATATTGTCAAAATTTACATGACAAAGTATTTTATGCCATAACAATATATCTTCATTCTTTTCCAATAAGCAAGTAGTTTCAGCTGTGTCAAGATAGAATAGGTTACCTTTAGATTGTTCACCAGTGCCAATCAATTTTCCTTTTTCATCATAGATTCTTGATTTTCTATTCTCAAATGCAACTCAGTGATCTGTGTTATTCAACTATGAAACACTCAATAGATTGTAGTTAAGTCCTTTTACCCAATAATAATTTTCACATTTGATTTGATTGTTCAACATAATAGTACCTTTTCCTTTCACTTGATAGGGTGTATCATTTCCCATTCTTACTGATCCTCCATCATAATGTTCAAGAAATTCAAAATTTCCTTTATCACTAGTCATGTGATGTGTACAACCACTATCAATAACCCAAATATCATGTTTACTAACTTTAGAGATAAGTGTTGTTTCTACATACCTTTCATCTCCATTTGAATCATCTTTCAAAGCTACGGATACTATCTCAATATCTTCATCACTGTCAGAACTAATGTCATTAACTTTATCTTTAACAATGTAACAAGATTTCTTACCTTAATCTTTATAATCTTGGTTACCTCTTCTGTCATACTGTCGGTTGCTTCTGTATTCTTGGTCATCCTTTCTATCATTAGATCTATCATTTCTATCATCATTATTTTTGTTAGGGCACCTTGCAACAAAATGGCCAATCTCTTTACGGTTAAAACATATCAAAGGTAGTTTACCTTTATATCTCCCTTTATCTCTATGCAATCTTCTAACCATTAAAGCTTCAAGTTCATTGTTAGGTCTGGATAAATTTTTTTCCAAAGAAATGGGTCCATGGCTTGTATCTGAAATAGGGTCTTGTATAATTTTTTGAAACCCTTATTGTCATGTTTCTAAGTGTGAAATTTGGTCTTAAAACCCTATGTGTTGAAGTGGCTTCTAATTCTGTGTTACTTTTTGCCACTTAAGTCATGTCTTGTATGTACACCTTTAAAAGATGTTCGCATTCATTAAGTTTTCAGTATCCTAATGCCATGGTTTTTATTTATTTCCTAAGTTCAAGGTTTGCAATATTTTATTAAAATGTTATTTGTCGAGCTAATGTATTCCCATCCAATGACGCGCATTTTCGTGATGAGAAGATGATCAAATTTTAATCTTTAAGGCAATGCGCCATGGTGCCACGTGTCTTTGGCGGGACCAAATACATCAAAGATACAAATTGAATAATATATGTAGATGCTTTTTCATCCAATGGCTTGCACATTACCTTTATAACAAAGATGCGGGTGAGTTAACTTCAAGGGATTGCATCATGGTGACACGTGTCCTTAGTGGGCCCAAACATGAATGAGAAGATAAAGTTAAACTGAGTACTTGTCAGATCTGATCCAACGGTTGATGTAAAGGCTTATAATGAAGATGCACACACAATAGTCATTGAGGGATTGCGCCATTCTACCTCGTGGTGCCTAGTGGGTCTGGTAGATGGTTAAAGATTCAAGTAAATACATAGCATCTCTGCAAAGATCTGTTGGTTGGCATTAACCCACAATGATAAGATGATCAAAAGATAACCTTTAAGGGATTGCACTGTGGTGACGCGTGTGCATCTGGACAAGTTGCAGACTATAGTTATTATAAATATGGTTGGGTAAAGGTGTCATATGTTAAAGAAGATCTGATGGTTGGCACAAAGCCTTCAATGAAAGATGTGATGATTTTAATCATTAAGGCATTGCGATACCTTGCCACGTGTCCCAGGAGATCAAAGATGTGGGCCATAGAAAGATGTTAAAGACAGTAAAATTTAAGCAAGATCAGACAGATGGCATAAAGACTGAAAGATAAAGTGCCTTCACTAGAGATATGTTTAAAGAAAAAACAAAGTGCTTGGTGCTGAATCGCCAATTCAATTTTCCTAAAGACATAATTAGAAATGAGTTTGATCGGATAGAATAGGAGATAAAGAAGGAAAACTGGTTGGCATACAAGAAGAGCCTAGATTTTGTACAACATTTTGACAAGTTGTATGACCCTTTGAAATATTTTTAGCCTTGGGCCAAAAAGATAGACTCTTTAATGGAAATGTTCAAGGATATCATGCAGGCACTTAATCAAAAGAGGGACAATATTTTACAAATAGAGCCAGAAAGGGTAAATTCAATGATGAGTAGGATAGCTCCAACCATAAATGTTCCCCTAGGGAAAAATGTGGTTTAGCAGAGGAGAGGGTACAGTACAGTATTGCCACAAACTGAGAATACCCTAGATCCAAAAGGGAAAAGGATATTAGACCCCCATACCCAATCATTTCCATCCCCCAAAAGGAAAAGAGTAGAGGGAGAACAAAAAAAACAATAGGAAAATGTGTATTCTCCTTCCCAATATCCATTATGTGTTGATGAACAGGAAACAACATAATAGTTGCTACAGATGGGAGATGCTGGACAAATAATTGTCATAGCTAATGAACTACAAGAAGGGATGCCTGAAGATCCAAAGCATGCTTCATTAGATGTAACTATTGAAGAATATGCTGAGAAGGAACTGGACCCCTTAACTTAACAGGCTAGCAATGAACTTCTTTCTGATGACAATTTTTTCAAGGCCAGGGCATTCTTGCAGTTTCTATGGAGAACCCACATAGATGAATTCAAAGAAAAATGCCAAAAAAGACAAAATGAGCAACCTGCAAGGAGCAAGGAAGAGATTGAAATTGAGATAAAGCAGGAAATGATCTCCAAGTTTGAAAATATTAGTCCTAAGGAAGGAAGGGCACTAGTAAGGAAGGAAGGAGTACTGATACTTCCTGAGTAGGATATTGCAGATGGCATTGTCTTCGATACTGTGAGAAAGGAAACAAAGACTGTCTAAGATAATGAGACAGAGGTAAGAAAAGAATCTTAAGGAGTGAAATTTAGTGAAGATCATGCTACCATTTTCATGTGGCATATGAGAAATAAAAGCCATAGGGTACCTGATGAAGATGATCAGGATGAACAATCAAGTGTGGATGCAACTAACCTTACCCTGCAAACTGCAAAGTTAAGTTTAACGGTGGCTGATAGACAAGAAGAGGCATTCAAAAGGCTAACAAAGAAATGTGAGATGGTCATGAAGGCTTACATTGATGAAAATATTAAATCAATCGAGAAGGACAATAGAATTGCTTTCCTTTAGGGGAGACAAACAACTCAATCTGTGCCTCAGAGGATGATCACACAAGAGCCCCATCAGACTTCATCATGAAGCACGATTGTCACTTATCCTCCTTCCCCTGCACCATCAAATTTCACCACACTAGAGGAGGTTGAGAAAGAGATGGCCAGACTGATTGTTGAAAGAACAGAGCTAGAGAGACAGAAGAAATAATGGGTTGAACAATCTGCAGCTTGTAGAGAAGCAGAAGCATGGGTGAAGCAGAAATACACAGATAAAATACACAGTACCCTTATGCATTGTACCCATGAATTGGTGCCTACTATCATCTATGCATAAGGAAAGAAAATTGTCAGCATAATGAATGAGTATAATGCAGACAAAGACAATTTAGACCAATTAGTGAATAAATGTAAAGGAAAGGGGGGAGAATTGAAATTCTTCCACACCACTTTGAAGAAAGAGAATGATGTTGATATTGTCTTAACTGGGACTCATAAATGTGTCAAATTTCTCATGGAAATAGACATAAGGAGGAGCATTGTCATACAAAAGGTAATGGCCCTAAAAAAGGAATATTCATAGGATAGGTATGATATGTTCCCAAATCTCTTTACGAAAAAAGGAGATATTAAAGATGAAGCATTATGGCATCAGCAAATGAATGAAGCATTGGCGGTAAGGACCAATAGCATAATTACACTAGAGAGTACACTACTGTTTGTTTAGACTATTGAAATAGTTGGTAAAGCTAGGGAATTTTTTGCATTCTGGTCATAATAAATTGAGAAGGCAAATGCCACTTAGAGGGAGATCAACAACAAAAGGGATGAGGTCCTTAAGTTCAACTAGCCTAGTGATGAGGTGTATACTTCTTGGAAAGACAAGTACACAATAGTTGATCCAAAAGAAGGTAATGACATCTAGGTGGATGATGAAGCTCAACAGATTTGATGATACAATTACATAGTGAAGATCCGACGCCACCAACATCAAAGGAAACAAACTCTAGATGGATCATGCCAAACATCTTTGAAGCAGTTGCAAATACCAAGTGGTTAAAAGAAAATTTTTGTCAAATATCTATTGTAACAATCTTCTATCTGCAATGTTGTATCCAATCCCTGATAAATATAGTCTCATTCTTCTTTTTGATGACATTAATTTTCCATTAGTATGCAAAGAACACTTTCGGTAAGCATACACCGAAAGACAGAACAAATAGCAAACCAAAATGTAGATATAAAGAGATCACTAAAAATGGTGAAGTACAAAGAGAACTGACAACAGAACTTTGTGTGTACATTGAAAATGCAAAGTGGAAAGGATAAAGAGGAACCCAACAAAGGAATTTGACATGCAGGATAAAGTAAAAACTGAGAGATAGTTAAAGAGAAAATTGAGAGAATAGTTCAAGGAACCCGAGAGACAATCAACTGACTTTAGAGCATAACCGACCGTCAAAAATTGAGAGTCAGTTGCAGCCCGCAAAAAGTGGATCTGACTTCCACATCAGATAAAAAAGTCTTATTCTATTTATACAATCTTGATTTTTTTTTAAAACCAATTCTTTAGGGACAAGAAACATGAGTGTAAGTGCTTTAATCAATCTAATTGATTTAAAACACATAGACTAGGAGATCAAGGTGAAAGTTGTAAACCTGAACTTAGAGTTAACATTGTTTTTCATGAAACTTAATGAAGTCAATCCATCTTATAAATAGACGATGCAATCATTCATTATACATGTGTGAATATACAAGAGAGGATGAATGAAGCCTATGAGCACATCTATGGATCAGATTGAAAGTTTCAAGAACCAGAAGAACAAAAGGTGAATTTGGTTATCAGAACCAAGAATAGAGACTACCGAGAATCAAAGGTATTATTCAATCACATTAGGTGATAATATTATTGATGTAAACTTAAATGGATCTATATCAGCAATAGGAGATTGCATACATCAGGTCAAATTGTAATTTTCTATCATTCTAACAAGTGAAGCAAAGTGTAAAAATCCTTTCAAGGAAGGTGGATTTAACAGTCCAACTATAAATCTCTTAACTGAGTGCACACTCAATAGTGTTGCAAAAGATCTTAACCAAGTAGAATTTAATAGGTCTCCACATATATTATTAATTGGGTAGATCATTAGAAGTGATAAAATTATAATCCTTAACCGGCCCCTTCCAATCAGCAGATAGTGAAGATTTTTTGGGTGCCATCCCCACCGTAGTTTTTACTTCCTAACAGGAGTTTTCTGTGATATCATATCTTGTGTTATGTGTCAATTACTCTCATGAATGTTTCTATGAATGTTCACATGTATGTTAAACTTATAAATTGACATAACTCACATCAAGATAGTATAGATCAGATGGATTGATAAACAATTGATTACACAAAGGTTAATTGATTAAAGGATACAAAAGTTCTAGAGGTATTGATTCACCCCTCCCCTCTTAGTACACAGTTCCCATTAATCCCAGCAATTGGTATCATAGATAAGTCTCTTCTTTGGAAAAGATTAAAGAATTAAGAGAAAAGATCATACAATGGAGAAGTACAGACTTGATAAAAATATTGAAAATAAGAAGCTAGAAATTTAGATGTTCTATGAACAATATAAAGAAGCTAGAATCAATATGAGACAATTGTTGGATGAAAGAAATATTTTGGAATCTCACTATAATGAGACACATAATCACGAGGAAGAGATACCATAATTATTTGAGTCTTCAGGATCAACTACAAGCAAAGCATCAGACATATCAAAAGAAAGCATCACAAGCTTAACTGAAATCAATCAAAATCTGGCTGGACAAATAAAATCTTTGCAAATCAGTCAAGAGACACAGATGGTAAGAATGATTGATTTCATGAGCAATGCTAGACAAGCCGAACAAGAAAGAACACTAGCTATTGATGATAGAAGAATGATTACTGAAAAGCTATAAGAGAAAGAGTCTAAAATACAAATACTTACAGAGCATCACCATGAGATTACAAATCATATTATTCTTATGAGTCAAGAGGCAAACAAAATAAATGTTGAACTCATTGAAAGAATAAAAGCTATCAGTGAACTAAGGGATGAGAATGAAAATTTGAAATATGAAATAAGAATTCAACAGTAACATAATGAAATTATCAAGAAAGCTGAAGACAGCAATAAAAGAATGGATGATTTTCTTGAAGGACAACAAAGAGTCAACAACAACACCGGTCTAGGCTTTACCGAGAATGGAGAATCATCAAATCAAGCTGATCCAATAAATGTCTATGTAAATCCAAGACCAAGAAATTTGACATGCAATCATTGTGGAAAGCGAGGCCACACATCAAATGTATGGAGAGGAAAAATGAAAGGTATTCCTAAATCCACATCTTCATTCATAGGATTTTGTTATAAATGTAACAAGAAAGGACATAAAGAATATGAATGTAAGTCTGAGATGAAACAACCAAAGAAGGAAACCTACATGGAAAAATATTGTCCTACATGCAAAATGAATGGGCACACAACTCTTGAATGCTAGAAAAAGAAAAGGAAAGCATGGAAGCATAAAGGTTAAGAAAATCCCTATCAACCAAAAAGAGTTGGTAACTAGTATGTATGGGATTACAACACTTGGAAAAATTGTACAGGATGTGGAAGATTTGGTCACATTGCTGCAAACTTTATGAGATAGTGGACTAGAAAGTCTAGAGGCTAGACTAACCCCGGAATGGCATGCTTACACTATCATAAAGTTGGTCATCTAAAGAAAAACCACAGAGACAGAATGACAAAGACCAACACATATCCCAATGGAAACACCATTGAAGACATCTGGAGAGAAAGAGACAAAATGTGGAGAAGAGATTCAAACAATGATGAAGTTGGACCGAGAAATACAAATGGTGACACCCCATCCACTGAATCCGGTGACATCACCACCCCCACCTAAATAGATCAAGTAAGTATGTAACTACATTACCCCAAGTTATCATTTTACATCAGCTCCATAATATGTTGATGAAATGCCAAATTAGCATAAGTAAAGATGCATCATGGTATTAATTTTTTAAAATTTGTGATAACTGTGCTATCGGGCATACATACCAAAATCCATCGGTATACACTCAAAGCTGAGACTATCTACACTTACCGAGAAGAATCAGTTAACATGAGAAAGAAAATTTGCTAAGTGTAAACTGAGCCTTGTCGGTAACCAAGCAAAGTGAACAAGGTGTTTGCAACACTGAAACCCGTTGGTAAAAAGTGAAGAGTTAAATGATTGCCCCAAAATGTCACATTGTCACCAAAGGGAAGTTAATGTCTTAATCAATGAACTCCATCTTTGTACACTGATGAGTAGGTAAGCATTAATGACTCACCTTTTAGGAAAAACAACTATAAAAAGGTGATATAAAGGTCTCATTGTTCACCACGACTACAACAGAGCAATAAAGAACAACATTTTTGAAAATAGCGATAGGATCGTAGAGCGACCACAACTCAACATAGAGCACTCCTAGAAGATCATAAATAATTGCAGGTGTAAACAATAAGTTCTACAACAAATGAAAACTCTGCTTACATATTTCACAGAAAGCCCTAAATCTAAAAATGGCTACAACCTCAAGAACCGTGAAATCAAAGAACACCAAAAAGGATGAGTTTAAGCTCATCAAGAATTGGGCATGTGAAGAACCACATTAAAAGATTCACCCTGAGGTTTCTTCACAACCTGACGATGCTGGAGCATTCTCATGAATATCGGCTAGGGTTTTTCTCATTGAATATGTACAATCATTCACCCGCTGCAAGATTGCATAAATTGGTGATTCAGAGGTAGAACAAGCTTATAAGAAGCTATGTAATGAAGATTGAACATTAAAAGATGAGCATAAACATATAGAAGTGAAAGGGATCACTAATTCCCTATTATTCCCAAAAGTCTTCAAAACCAAGTGGATTCAGTTAGTACTGAGCCAAATGCACAATCACAAACTATGGCTGGATGAACCGAAGATGATAACTCGATATGTTATCCATGTAGTCACCGGTTACACTGTAACCAAGAAGGTAAAAGCACTAAAGCACCCACCCAAGGACAAGACTAAAAAGATCATAGGAGCCAAATGGGATAGCAGAGGATTAAAGGTATCCACCATTACCGATGATGAGATGAAATTTAGAGCATGTGTTCTAGGCTACAAATTCTTTCAAGCTAGCAAGATGAACAACATAGCATCTGGTGCAGTAGACATAGCTTACAAGATTGTGAAGAAGGGAACTTAGTTAGATTTATTTGAACTTCTACTGAACCAGTTAGAAGATAATTTGAAGACTACAAGAAATGAAAAGACAAATACATGTAAGTTTGGCTCACTTATTATATGCATTTTCTTCTAATTTCAAGAAAAATTCCCATTGGTAGGAGATGTCAAATGGGATAGAACAAAACCGGTCACCATGTAGATCAGTGAACACATATCCTCACTGGGAGACAACTTTGAAATAATCATGGATGATTACTTCACAGTATTCAAAGACCTAATGCAGAAGAGGGTAAGGATCCCTGAGCAACTCATTGAGAAATTTAAAGATGAAATATGTTTCATGGTTGATACAGAACACACTTATATCAAGCCTTTTGTACCTAGGACATCATGGATTCAACCATTAAAATATGAGATAAACATTGATCATGCATCTAAAGAAATCGATGCATTGTTAAATGAACCACTAGATAAGAAACAACCTAAGTTTGGAACTTATGAGGAGGCCAAATCAAGAATCAAATCTGGCCTAGTTGTGAAAAAATTTGTCAGGAAAAAGGAAAAATGGTCAAGAGCCTCAAGAAGATACTGTCGGCAATAGAGGAAGAAACCCAACAGGATGAAGAAGCTGAAAAGGAGGAAGAAACTAAAGGACAACTACCTATTGGTGAAGCTAAAGAAAAGAATGACTATGAGGCCACAGAGTCAGATTCACCACCTCCTCCACCAACTAAGAAGCCAAGAACCACAAGTGCCTCTAGAACAAGAAGCCAAACATCTAAGGATTCAAGTCCTTCACCTTTGAAGAAATGTAAAGTAACAACATGCAAGAGGAAAGCGACCATATTGAAATGAGGGCCAAACAAAAGAATAAGGAAACTCATCAGAACACAAGAAGACATTAAGGACTCCAAGAAAGATGAAGTTGTAGAGGCAGAAAATATCAAGATTAAAGCTTGAGAAAGCATTAATGAGTTATGAAAATCTATTTCCAATTCAGGATCCATCACAGATTCTAAGATTAGAAGATGGTTGAAACTAGATCCAGAAGATTAGAAAAAAGTTGAAGATGCCATCATAGCAAAGATGTATAAATTTAAATATGTACCAATTCAGTTTGAAGGTGCTATGGTACCAAAGGAACTCTTGGAAAAATATATGCAAGATGGTCATTTTCATTAAAGAATGAGAAAGAGATAAGAGAAAGAGTACTTGTTTCTCTTATGCCATCTGAATCCAAGAAGGAATAAATAGATGAGATGATGGAGAACCATAAAAAGAAGTTCTCACCCAAGTTGTGAGCCTACAAATTTCTTGAAGAGAGGCTTATAGAGCTTGAACAAGAAAGCCACAATAAGTGGAGTAAAATTCTAAATATACCCATTGAGGGAGATAGCCCTGACAAAGACCTACAACAAAAAGATGTTGATAAGGAAACTCAAGAACAAATATTAATCAAAGATGCATAAAATGATACATCAGTTGAGTTAGACAAGGAAGAAGAAGACACAACTGGAAACAAAAATATGGATGTTGCAGATGAAACATGGCCTAACACCACAAAGGAAAACATTTTGGATAACACAATTATTGAAATTATTGATGATCCAGTAGAAGAAGTAAATAAAGATGAAGATGTCAATAGTACCAAGGACACAACCAATGAGCAGGACACAACAGTTGATATTGCGTAGGTGAACATACCAAGAAACATACCAATATTGATACAAGCTATCAATATTCTTCAACAAATAGACAAGTTACCTGAAAAAGACTCAAGCATTCTCGAGGATGCAGGAGAAGAAGGAAAGAAAGATGATAGAAGTAAACTTCAATGGTGTGCTTGCACAATACCACAAGACAAGAATTCTCTTGTCCTAGTCCAATTAGGATCCTAATATTCTCTATAGGACCACTCTAGCCTCTAGGAACTGAGCCTAAGACTCTCCTTAACTCTTCTCTATGAGTTCAACTATTGTGCTTAACCTTGAAGGACTTCTACCATCAATTTTGTCTCACCATGCTCCATATTGGTTCCAAGGCTTTCAATGCCAAATCCTTGAAATAAAAACCACACATGTTACAAGGGTCTTGTACATGCTTTGCATGTTCAGTCCACATCTGTACAATCCAAATTTCATATGCTTTTCACCCCAAATCAATCGAGTTACAATTTCACACCCAAATTCCCTATTAGGCCTAAAACACCTATTAGCCCTAATCAATGAGTTTTTCAAGCTTTTCTTTGAAAACTTCTACACAACCCTAAAAAAAAATTTAGGTTCTGGACCCTTTCTAGAGACCTAAAGTATTTTCAAGGTCTAGGGTTCCCAACCTGTCCGTACATTACTGTCCTAGAAAGTAGGGCTTTTAGGCCTATATTGACTCTCTACAAGCAACTCTATGATTTCTCCTCAAAAATAAATCCAGATGGATTGGTTGGGCTATAATATTGAAAATAGAGACCTATGGGACTCTAGAAACATTGAATCCACTCTTGGTTCATTTCTCCATAACATACCCTTGTCTCTACAAATGGATTTATCCCTGCCATACCTCTAACCAGACTATCCTAGATCGCCTAGGGCATGGCTTTAAAAATAGCTAAACACCTTCCCTGAAATCCTACCTATATATAAAGAATATACAGAGGCTCCCCTACAAGATTCATCCAACTTTTGAATATTTCTACTGTTGAATCTCAAGTAGGAGCCATGAGAGAAAAAAATTGTCTAAAAGACACTAGCAGACTACCTAGTTTGCAATTATTTTCCTAGAGCTTGATGATTAACTCAAAAAAACTAACACATTGAAAATAAAAGTCTTATATCACTCCACACTACATGAATCAACAACTATCTCTCATTTTTCACTCCATTAGATCACCATTAACAAGCAAAAATAGTAGACTGTGCACTGTATTCAGGGAACTCTCTTTTCTTACTCACAAAAACTTCATTACAAAAACTCTCTCCTCGGGATTCAAGCCTCAGAGTGTCTTAAATGCCATTCTCCACCATCCTAAGAGATTTTAAATCAATTCACCCTCCTACATTTATGGGGATTCTATGTTGTTGAGTTGTATGCAACATTTGCAAATTCTTGCAAATGTTGTCATGACAACTTTTGTCATCTTTTTGCATTTACTATGCCAACTAGAATAAAGGGCCTTTATGCTATGTAGTTTGATGAAATAACCCTATTTAATTACCTCAAAGTATATTTTACATCCTTCATGGGTCTAGGACACATTTTGAACCCAAATCCCAACTTTAGACCAACTAGGCCTAAACTAACAATGACTAATTGGTGACCTTAGTACTAACACTAACTCACCTAGTCCACATGACCTACTAAGGCCTCAAAGAAAAAACAAATCTATGACTTGCCTAAGGTCAAATACAAGCCAAAAAATTCTAAGACTTGAGGATTTCCTAGGTGCTCTTGCACCAAAAGACAACACTGATGATCAGAAGGACATCAAAGATACTCATAATGTAACCGAAACAAACAAGGTTACAGAAGGAGACACAAAACAAGTAGATGAAGACACAATAGAGAAGGATGCATAGAAGAAGAAAAATGAATTGCATAAGGACACCAATGAAGGAGAAAAACCAAAATATGACACTCCTGAGGATACCAAGAAATCTCCTACCGATAATGTAAAGGTTAATGTGGAGACGTCTACAGGAAACTGACAAGCCGACACCAAAAAAAGTAGCAAAAAGAAGAAATACAAGTCACTTCATCAAGAATAATGGACAAAGCTGAGAAATTGGAAATGGTACTACATTCAAGTGCAACTCAAAAGAAGAAGAATAAATAAAAGAGAAATAAGTTGGAAGTCACTTTAGATAAAATCATTGAGATACCAAAATGTGACCCAACTACACTTGATTATGAAGCATTGAAAGAATACGGTGAAATATGCCAAAGGAAGACATTATAGGAGAAGTTGAGGAAAAAAAAATGAGACTCCATGGTACTAGAAAAAACAAGGGACATACTACATCAAATTGTACCTGATGTTGATGTTGATCAAAATAAGCCAATACTTGATCAACTAGCTAGTCTCACTGAAGCGATTACAACACAGAACATTGATGCAGAGAAGGCAATAGAAGAGAGAGTAGAGAAGAAGTACCAATAGAAACTTATTGAGAGCATCAACCAAGAAGTGGCAGTTAACAAGGTAAAGCTTTTAGAATTCATAAGTGAATTAGATCCTATTATATCATAAGATATTTCCTTGATTCAACAACTAAGCACATTGGAAAAGTTCACTAAGGAGCATAGTGAAAACATCACAAAGTTAGATACAAATCTAGATAATAGTGCTCAAAGATTAACTGATGGAGACAATTAGATTAAGTTGCATTCTGAAAATATTACTGAGATCAAATGGTTAAGGTAGGAACTATGGGAAGTAGAGACTCAATTCAGGGAAGAAGTCACTGAACTCCGAGCTGAACTTCTACCAAACCTAACACTGCTTCAACAACATATCAGTTTAGCAAGGAAACTGATAGAAACCCTTGAAATGTATGTAGCAGACATCATCTATGATATGCATTCCAAGATCACACTCGAGAAAATGGCTCTAGAGAACTTGAAGGAACAATGGGAGAAGATGATGGAAGACATGAAGTCTTCACACTCTCACATTTTTGATAAGCTATAAGGTATAAACCTTTTCCCTTAATATCAAAAAAGGGGGAAAACAATATCAAGTAATATAATATATAGATGGGAAAATAATATGTATATGTATTGTACAAGAGGGAAATATATAATATGTACACAGGAAACTATATAGTACTACAGAAAAAGGAGATATACCAACATATACATAGGGGGAGTCATGAAATGACTAAGGATTATATATGTTGTATATAATTAACATTTTGTTAGTATTTTGCACATATCAATAATTGATACTAATGTCAAAGGGGGAGATTGATGCCATTAATTTGCCATTAGTATGCAAAGAAAACTTTCGGTAAGCATACACCAAAAGACAAAACAAATAGCAAAATGAAAATTAGATATAAAGAGATCACCAAAAATGGTCAAGTACAAAGAGAACCGATGATACAACTTTGTGTGTACATCAAAAATGCAAAGTGGAAAGAATAAAGAGGAACTTGACAGAGGAACCCAACGTGCAGGATAAAGTGCAAACTGAGAGACAATTAAAGAGAAAATTGAGAGAAAAGTTCAAGCAAGGAACCTGAAACACAGTCAACTGACTTTAGAGAATAACTTATCTTTAGAAACTGAGAGTCAGTTGCAGCCCGCAAAAAGTGGATCTGACTTCCATGTCGGATAAGATAGTCTTATAATATTTATAGAATCTTTATTTGTTTTTAAAACCATTTCTTTAGGGACATAGAACATGAATGTAAGTGTTTTAATTAGTCTAACTAATTTAAAACACATAGACTAGGAGATCAAGGTTAAAGTTGTAAGCCTAAACTTAGAGTTAACATTTTTTTTGTGAAACTTATTGAAGTCAATCCATCTTATAAATAGATGATGCAATCATTAATTATACATGTGTGAATATAGAAGAGAGGATGAATGAAGCCTATGAGCACATCTATGGATCAAATTGAAAGAACTAGAACAACAAAAGGTGAATTTGGTTATCAAAACCAAGAACAGAGGCTACCAAGAATCAGAGGTATTATTCAATCACAATAGGTGATAATCTTATTCATGTAAACTTAAATGGATCTGTATTAGCAATAGGAGATTGCATACACTAGGTCAAATTTTTATTTTCTATCATTCTAACAAGTGAAGCAAAGTGTAAAAATCCTTTCAATGAAGGTGGATTTAATAGTCCAACTATAAATCTGTTAACCGAGTGCACACTCAAAAATGTTGCAAAAGCTCTTAACCAAGTAGACTTTAACAGGTCTCCACAGATACTCTTAACTGAGTAGATCATCAGAAGTGATTAAATTGTAAGCCTTAACCAACCTCTTCCAATCTGCAGATAGTGAAGATTTTGTGGGTGCCATCCCCACTGCAGTTTTTACTTCCTAACAAGATTTTTCTGTGATATCATATCTTGTGTTATGTGTCAATTACTGACATGAATGTTTCTATGAATGCTTACATGTATGTTAAGTTTATAAATTGACATAACTCACATCAAGATAGTATAGATCAGATGGATGGATAAACAATTGATTACACAAAGGTTAATTAATTAAAGAATAAAAATTTTTAGAGTACTGATTCACCCCTCCCCTCTTAGTACACACTTCCCATTAATCTCAACACTTTTCCATGTTAAGAAGTTATCCTATTTCAGATTAGGTACATCCCTCTTATGAATCTTGTGAACTTTAGCTTAAGTGCTTCAAAAAATTTCTTCTAAGCACCATATGCTCTCTGATAAGCACTGTATGCTCTGATACCAATTATTGGAATCATTTTCTGTTGCACCAAAATCTTGAACTATCAATTCCTGATACAAACGCCATATTTAACCCGATCCACGGGAAGTAGTTAAGCCATGTCATGACTCTCCAAGGAGGTGCTGACCACCAATTCAATAATCTTCCCCCTCAACACCGACTGAGCCTTCAACACCCACTGAAGGGAGATTTGAACCCATGACCCAAGGCTGTGATACCAATTGTTAGAATAACTAAGAGGTGGGGGGGGGGGGGGGTGAATCAATTAGAATCAGTCTCCTCACAAATTATCCTACAGTCCCAAATTTCTCCAGATGTATACCAAAAAAAATCCAAATATAAAACTCATCTCAGTGAAAATGTATTCTGTAATCTCAAACTATCATCAATAGTGTTTACTGAATATTAGTAAATTAATATTGTGATTACCGATCTAGGTGTTGGAGATTTGCTTCTGTGAAAATAATTGATTGTATGTTTGTCATTGATGACAACATATAATATACAACCGTGTTCTATATGAAATTATCAGTACAGATGTTCTGGAGCTATGCGTGTTCATTTCCATGGTGTATACATGTTCTAGATGCTATGTGCATTCACGCTAAGTTAGATATCAAGTTTCAGTTGAGTTATGTTAATCAGTTATGATAGTTATAGAGATTGAAGACTATCTATGAAGAGCTGACATAATTACATTATTTCTTAAGTTGCACCTATATTTGGGATATGCATGTTTGTATTCATGTTTAGTTATGAGTTAAAGATAATTCTAAAGGCACCAAACATGTTCTATCAGAATCATGAAGTTGAAGTTAGTTTGGTGAAGCTGACTTTGTGAAGCGTCACATCTATTCAGTATGAGTTGCGTGTTTCTAATTAGGTTGCATGGATGATGTGGCCAACTAAAGAAGTATTGAAGGGAACCCTAGAGCTGATGAAGATCACATCCTTTGGATAAGATACTTATAGTAGTTCATTTGATGAACACCATGTGTGAATGAGAAGAAGAAAGATAGATCAAGAGCAGGATAGAATGTCTGTTGTTTTGGGATAGTAGAGACATTTCATTCATAAAAAAAATACCTATGTGAAGAAGAAGTAGAAGTATACAACACACTAGAACTAATCAAGATAGTAGGTCTACTCTAACAGTTCATCTATCAGATATAGTGTATATCTGTTCTACTGAAGGTTTTAGCCTTCATCATTTTAGCAGTGAGCTTTTGGATAGTGAGTCCTCACCCCTAACATGGTTACTTGTAAAAGACTCCTAACAGGGTCCAACCTTTAACCAGGTCTCTGTACTTATTGCATTGTAAAGAAAAAATCCTAACAAGGTTGCAAGATCTCTTAATAGGGATAATTATACTCAAGCATAGTTCTTTGTGGGTGCTAATTCCCACAGGGGTTTTTACCTATTTGGTTTCCTCGTAACCAAAATTGTTGTGTTCTCTATTGTGTTATCTGAATGTGCATTTACTTTATGTTAATTGATATCTAAGAAAAGAAAAGAAATTGAAGTAGCTAATAACTGATTCACCCCCCCTCTCAGTTATCCTTTGGGACTATTCTAAAAATTGGTATTAGAGCCAAGTGCCTTGGAGAGAAAGCCTAACAACTTAAGGTAGATCACATGGCATACTTCAGGAAAGAGAGTCCTAAGTTCGATGGAAAAAACTATCTTGACTGGAAGAACAAAATGATAACACATCTTCAGTGTATTGGATTTGAGATCTATGAGATTGCCACTCATGAAATTGAATTTCCCACCTTGAAAAACCTTGTAGAAGATGGCTCTATAGTCAAAGTATTCACTAATAATGAAATCGCCAAAGAAGCCCTAATCAGTGCCCTATCCGACAATGAATTTTCTGAGATCAAGAAGATAGATAAATCATACTCTATTTGGAAATGCTTAGAAGATATGTTTGAATGAGACATTCAAGCAAAGAATGCATGAAAAAAGACATGGAAGAAAAGGTACAACAACTTAGAGATGCTACCTGAAGAAAACATCAGAGCCTACAATCAAAGAATTAATGAAGCATTTTCAAGTATCAGGAACAATGGTGGAGAAATTTCAGAGGAAGATATAATGGAAAAACTAATGACCACACTAACAATAGACTATGAGAGTAAGATCAATATCTTAGTTGAGACTATGCAATTTTAAAAAGAATTCAAGAGAGAGACTTTGATCAAAAAAATATCTACATTTGAGATATCAAGATTGAAGACAAAACCCAAAAGTAAGATAGCTTTCAAAGCCTCAGTCCACAACAAGAAATCCATAAGCAGCTCTGGTAATAATGAAGAAGTAGATATAGAACTAGAAGAAATCATTACTATGATTGCCAAGAAAGAAAGGAAAGGTAAAGGGAAATATGAAGGATAGCTACCATTCAAATGTTTTTCGTGCAACATAGTTGGTCACTTTGCATCCAAGTGTCCTACAAGAGTCAAGAAGTTCAGATCAAATTACAAGCCCAAGTACACTAAGGAATGCTATCATGCGGAAGAAGGTATAACTGATGATGATTCAGGAGAAGATGAAATTGGTTTCATTGCCATTAAAGACATTGAAAATATGCTTGAAGAAATGGACAAAGAAGATGAAGAAAAAGAATAAGAGTTAGTATTAGTTTCAAAAGCTGACATCAAAATTGACTGGATCATTGACAATGGATGTTCACACCACATGATAGGAGACAAAGATAGATTTGCACATTTGGACAAATACAAAGGTGGCATGGTTAGATCTAGAGATAACACTCCTAAACCTATCACAGGCAGAGGTTCTATCACCTTAGATGGAAAGAACAAGACAGATGATGTTCTTTATGTTGATGGTTTACATCATAACTTACTAAGTGTTGGATAGTTGCTTGATAAAGGATATCAGTTGGAATTGAAAAATAACCAGTGCATCATTAACAAAAAATAAGGAGACATGATTGCAGCAGGCTCAAAAACCAAAGGTAATTTTTTTCAGCTCAATTTAGAAGTAAGTTGTTTTGTTGCAAAAGTAGATGACAGTTGGCTGTGGCACAAGAGACTTTATCATATCAATTTTGACAACATAGTCAAGAGAAGTAATGTAAAGGTAGTAAGAGACCTTCCAAGTATTGCAAGACTAGTTGAAACCATGTGTAGGGAATGTGTGATGGGGAAACATGTGAAGACCTTATTTAGGAGAAAACAAGACTCTACAGAAAACAAATTAGATCTAATACATACAGACCTACGTGGACCTACTCAAACAAGATCTTACTACAGAGAAAGGTATTTCATTTTGTTTGTTGATGATTTCTCAAGGATGATGTGGGTTGCATTCTTAAAAGACAAATCTAAAGCTTTTGAGAAGTTCAAAGTGTTCAAAGCTAAGGTTGAGAATGAATCTAGACTAAAGATAAAATGTCTGAGATCTGATAGAGGAGGAGAACTCACCTTTGACCAGTTTTATGATTACTGTGAAGAACATGGAATCAAGAGATAGCTAAGTGCACCTAGAACCCCTTAGCAGAATGGGATTACAAAAATCAGGAGCATAATAATACTTGACATAGTGCGCACTATCATGATTGAAGGAAAGGTTGCTCATACATATTGGAGAGATGCGGTCATTACAATAGTCTATACTATCAATAGAATACAATTAAGGCCAGGCGCAACCAAGACACCCTATGAACTTTGGTTTGGTAATGTACCCACTGTAAAATACTTTAGAATCTTTGGAAGCAAGTGCTACATCAAGAGAGATGATAGCATTGGCAAGTTTGATGCTAGAAGCGATGAAGGTATTTTTCTTGGTTACTCTACTAAAAGAAAAGCCTATA
>MU228390.1:601669-611845 GCA_018584345.1 Thuja plicata | reverse complement strand
AATCTAAGATTAAAGAAGATCATTGAAAGTAATCATGTGAAGATTGATGAGAAGTTTATGATTCAAGAAAGATATTATGACTATGCTCCCATGATTGAAGATGAGCCCAGACCCATCAATAAGGACAAAGTTATTGAAGAGATGTTTTACTGAATTGATGTTTCATGTAACAATCCTGAACCAAGTGAAGAAGAATCATAGATTACAGATGAAAGTATCACTCCTAAGAATTAAAGATACACATCCAAATACCACTCTAAGGAAGATATCATTGGAGATCAGAGCACAAAATTCTTGACAAGATCTAGAGAAAAAGGTTCAACCGTTGATGAAGAGGTATGCTTAATTTCACAGATTGAACCCTTAGGTGTTGAAGATGCGTGCAAAGATACAGATTGGAAAATTTCCATGCAAGAAGAATTAGATCAAATAATCAAGAATGAAACATGGGAACTGGTCCCTAGATCTCATGACAAGAACGTGATTGGAACAAAGTGGATATTCAGGAACAAAATGAATGAAGAAGGCACAGTGGTAAGGAAAAAAGCAAGATTAGTATGTAAAGGATATGTGAAAAGAGAAGGAATAGACTACATTGATACATTTTCCCCTATGAGTAGACTTGAAGCTATCAAGTTGTTTTTGGCCTAGGCAACATTCAAGAACTTTAAGGTATACCAAATGGAAGTCAAGTCATATTTTTTGAATGATGACTTGAAGGAAGAAGTCTACATAGAGCAGCTTGAAGGATTCAAAATTTTAGATAAACCAGACATGGTATGTAGATTAAATAAAGCACTTTATGGACTTAAATAGGCCCCAAGAGTGTGGTATGAGAGACTTGATGGTTACTTAACAAAGATAGGATTCAGAAAAGGAGTAGTAGACTCTAATTTATTCATAAGAGAGATAGATGAAGGACTACTACTCATTGATATTTTTTTTGATGACATTATATTTGGAGGTAATGACAAACTTAGTGCAAAATTCACCAAAGAAATGAAAAGTGAATTTGAAATGAGCATTTTTGGACCTATCAAATACTTTCTTGGATTGAATGTAAAACAAACAGACAAAGGCATATTCATAAATCAGTCTAAGTATGTGAAGGAGATATTGAGGACTTTCAAGATGGAAGATTGCAAACCAGTAAGCACCCCCATGATAACAAGAATCAATCTTTCTAAAGATGATGATTCCACAGCAGTTGAAAAGACCCTATACAAGTCTATGATCAGAAAACTCATATATCTTACCCAATCTAGACCTGATATTTCTAATGCAGTTGGCATTGTTGGAAGATTTGTAGCTGAACCCAAGAAAAATCACTTAATGGAAATAAAAAGAATATCCAGATACTTAAAAGGGACTATTGACTATGGTTTATGGTATCCTAACACAAAGAATATACAACTTCATGTGTACACAGATGCAGATTGGGTAGGCTATGTTGATGACAGAAAGAGTACATTAGGAGGAGTAGTATTTCTTGGAGACAAATTGGTCACTTGGACAAGTAAAAAGCAGAATTGCATCTCTCAGTCAACAGGAGAAGCTGAGTATGTTGTAGCAGCATTGAATTGTTCAACAATGGTTTGGATCAAAAAGATGATTAAAGACTTTGGTATTCAAATTTATTATCCTATTGTTATTCACTATGACAACACTAGTACTGTCAATATGTCAAAGAACCCTGTGATGCATGCAAAGACAAAAACGTATTGAGATCAAATACTATTTTATAAGAGAAAAATTTGTAGACAGACAAGTAAAGTTGGATTATGTGAGCACTAAAGAACAATTAGCATATATTTTTACAAAGCCATTATCAAAAGATACTTTTGAGTATCTTAGGGAGAAGCTGGGAGTAATTCCCTTTCCCGAGTCTGATTAGAAATTGTAGCAAGAACATCAGTCCTTGGTGACTGATGAATGGTTGACTAATCTACTTCTAGAGTAGCACCTATGCTTAATGGTGTTTAACACCCTTTGTCATTGATGTCAAAGGGCGAGTATTAGAAAGGGGGAGCTTATACTCTAGGAGAGTATACAGAGCAATAGCTGTGAAGAGGAACTTTTGATGAGGATATTGAGAAGATTATAAAAAGAAGGAAGAAACTTTGAGTTGATGATATCATATGTTTCCATCAATGTCAAAGGGGGAGATTGTTGGAGATTTGCTTCAGTGAAAATAATTGATTGTATGTTTGTCATTGATGAAAACATATAATATACAATAGTGTTCTATATGCAATTATCAGTATATATGTTCTGGAGCTATGCATGTTCATTACCATGGTGTATACATGTTCTAGATGCTATGTGCATTCACGCCGAGTTAGATATATAGTTTTAGTTGAGTTATGTTAATCAGTTATGACAGTTACAGAGATTGAAGACTATTTGTGAAGAGCCAACACAATTACATTATTTCTTAAGTTGCACCTATATTTGGGATATGTGTGTTTGTATTCATGTTTAGTTATGAGTTAAAGATAATTATCTAAAGGTGCCAAACATATTCTATCAAAATCATGAAGTTGAAGTTAGTTTGGTGAAGCTGACTTTGTGAAGCGTTGCATCTATTCAGTATGAGTTGTATGTTTCTAATTAGGTTGCGTGGATTATGTGGCTGACTAAAGAAGTATTGAAGGGAATCCTAGAGATGAAAAAGATCACATCCTTTGGATAAGATACTTATAGTAGTTCATTTGATGAATGCCAAGTGTGAATGAGAAGAAGAAAGATAGATCAAGAGCAGGACAGAATGTCTATTGTTTTGGGATAGTAGAGACATTTCATTCATCAAGAAAAGACCTATGTGAAGAAGAAGTAGAAGTATACAACACATTGGAATTGATCAAGACATTAGGTCTACTCTAACAGTTCATCTATTAGATATAGTGTATATCTGTTCTACTGAAGGTTGTAACCTTCATCATTTTAGCACTGAGCTTTTGGATAGTGAGTTCTCACCCCTAACAGGGTTACTTGTAAAAGACTTCTAACAGGGTCTGACCTTTAACCAGGTCTCTATACTTATTGTATTGTAAAGAACAACTCCTAACAGGGTTGTAAGATCTCTTAACATGGATAATTATACTCAAGTAGAGTTCTTTGTGGGTGCTAATTCCCACTAAGGTTTTTACCTATTTCATTTCCCCGTAACCAAAATTGTTGTGTTCTCTATTGTGTTATCTAAATGTGCATTTACTTTATGTTAATTGATATCTAAGAAAAGAAAAGAAATTGAAGTAGCTGATAACTGATTCACCCCCCCTCTCAGTTATCCTTTGGGACTATTCTAACACTAGGTCAATAAAATAAAGTGTAAAGTAAAATAAAAATCCACAACATTCATGCACATTGACACATATTTTTAATGTGGAAACCCTGTTAAGGGAAAAACCACCTGGGATCAATAACCCAAAATATTTTCACTCTTCTGAAGTGAGCTCAGTGAAGAGCCAACCCTGTTAAAGGTTACAATGCACAGTGTTAAATGTGACCTGGTTAGAGGATTTAAAACTAAAAATTCTCTCTTGACCATGCATTCACTATGGGGTCAACAAGAAAACACTCAACATTATCTGAATGTTATAATAAAGACTCTACTATCCTACTCGGTTAAGAGATTTATCTGTAACAATGGTTAAATTGATACAATAGTGATCTGATTCAAATACAACTCTATTTTGTAGATATTCAGATCTATGCTAAGTACATAATACCTCTGATCAATTTTTAATTCTTTAGTTCATCTCATACTTCATACTTATTCTACTTCATAATCCTCTTTCCTCTGTTGCTCGGTTATGTCTGTAAAAAATGATCGGTTCTGTCTTTAACCAATTTGATCAGTCATGCATAAAATTTGCATGTATGGCTATAGCATCCTTGTTTTTTTCATAATGAATTTCTTTTCTTTTATATAGAAATCATAGCTCATTTAATCTTCATCCTTCAGATCTTTCCATTTAATCTCCATTGTTCATTTTTCCACTTGATCCTTCCTCGACAGTTGTGTTAAAATCACATTTCAATATTTTCATCCGATCTTCCTTGAATTTTTATAACCATTTGATCAAATAAAAAACTTAATATTTTACCTTGAAATCATTAATTTCTAGCTCAGCATCCTAGTTGGTCTCAATTTGAATTAACTGCTCAGTCTTAGTATTAACCATGTTGTGTTGACAATCCCTAGCTCAGTTATCACTATGCTTGGTATACACTGTGTTTTACTTGGTTATTACTAACTCTTGGTGTATACAAAACTCTTCATTTACCGACCACATAAACATTGTTTGTTCCATATCTTCAAATCATAACAAAAATGTTTTCCACCATAATAATACTCAAATAAGTTGACATCAATGACAATACATGACCTGATAATGTTTATCATCACTTCTGCAACTTGGTTGAATATCAACAAATGAATTCAAACATATAATCAGTTGTAGTTCATCACTTTAAGTATTTTTAAATTAAATTAGGAATAATATATATACTTCATTTGACATTAAATAAAAAATTTTAGGTACACACACACATAGACACAGACACAGACATAGACACAGACACACAGACACACACACACAACTACGCACATGCACACACACACACACACACACACACACACACACACACACACACACACACACACACACACACACACACACACACACACACACACACACACACACACACACACACACAGACACAAACACACACACACACACACACACACACAACCACGCATGCATGCCCACACACACACACACACACACACATACACACATAGAGACACACACACCACAAATGGATTATACATCACGACAGTTGCATTGATTCCACCTTAGGAACTATTTTCCCAAACCAACTAGGAAATAGAAAGATTGAGAGAGTCTATAAAAAATGCTATCAGCTCTAGTGTGTATAAGAATACTTGTTAGTTAATACTTGATATCCTTAGTAGAATTAGGGATGAAATTCATGGTGCTACTCCCTATTCAATAGATGCTATAGAGGCCATACTTGAGTGGAAGAGATGAGAGCTTTGTTTAGGCATTTCTCTTTCTGAGGTACATGGCTTAGTGCCTAAAGAAACCCTGAAATGGGAAGCTTTCCCATTTTATGTAGATAAAAAGTATGTGAAGGGTTATTAGGTTAGTAGGTGTGATGATCTAGTTGTGGAAACATTGATATACACATGATTTCTTTCTGCTGATTTTCGTTATCCAAATAACAACCAGATTCCACAATATTTTGTACAACATCTTTTTGTTGAGGTTCATTTAGGGAGGGTCATAAATTACATTGGTTTCCACCATATCTAGGATAGGGACATGGTAGACTGGCTGATAGAGATTATTATCATCAATACGATCATTCATTACTAGCACACAAGGCCATTTTTGGTCAGAGAGCACCTGCTATAGCACCTTCTTTGGGTCACACAACAAATGATGTTGTTTGTAGCACCTAACTATGAGGAGAGATTGATAGAGTTGGGGACGTTGCAGAAGTTTCTAGATCCATATCTTATGATTAGGTTGGGAAGTATTTGTTGTCTCAATGACACTCTATATCCTTAGTTGGAGCATCCTCTAATAGGACCTCAGATGACATCTATAGTGTAGTGGGTATCCCTTTAGTTGATATCCTAGAGGGACTCACAAGAGAGATGACATGAGTTACATTGGCTAGTTTGCCTGAGGATCTTCTGGATGCTTATGCATTTATATAAGTAGACCATGATATCTCCATATCATATGTTAGAGCTCATATGGGTACTATCAGATATGCTCAACCACATCTTTCTCATCACCCAAACTGTGGCCATAATAGCAGTGCCCATGTGGATCCCCCTACCGACCACTCTATTGTAGTAGAGGGAGAGGCACAGTGTACAGACCCTTCAGTGAGTTGAGTGCACCCGTCCTCTAATGTTGGCCTTGAGGATGTTGACTTTAGCATGAAAACTATGGGTTACATGGATTTGCTGACATGTGATGATTCAACTTCCATGCCATCTTGTTTGGTCAGTCTAATGCATTCATCTTTAGTGGGATGTGTGATGATTAGTCATATTGCAAATGTAGAGTTGAGCTTCGACGAGGCCCAAAAAAATATTGATTCCTTGGTTGACACAGTTGAGGCTAGGGAGTCTGAGTACTATCATGTGCCACTCTACATAGGTACATCTTATTTTTACTATTACAAACTAAATTCTCAAACTTTCATAGAATGTAAATTTACTTTTTTAATTTGATTGATATGATATCATGTGTATTATATATATGAATTTTTTTTCTAGGGGGATATGCCTCTTGTTACTCCTTCATTGAGTTCTGATCATATACGTCATCAGAACTCAATTGATGATGACATCAGTAGTAGACAGGTGAGTTTTAAATTTATTGATGTGTACATGTACAAATTAAGGATTGCAATATCATCCATACATTCAAATTGAGATAAGTATTAAATCATCCCCTTAAGATGTGCAATGTATATTCAAATTGAAATAACTATTAATATTACACATACATTCAAATTGAGATAAGTATTAAATCATCCCCTTAAGACATGTCCTAATTAATCAACTATACAAACAAAGTATTGCAATATCATACATACATTCAAATTGAGAAATTTTTTAAATCATCCCCTTAAGATGTGTCCTAATCAATAAAATATACAAACAAAGTATTGACATATCATGCATGTACATTCATTGAGATAAGTAATAAACCATCCCCTTATTAATATCACCAAGTTTCAAACATGTATATACCATGTTCAACCAAAATTCAACCAAGTTTCAAACATGTATATACCATGTTCAACAAAAATTCAACCAACTTTCAAACATGTATATACCATGTTCAACCAAAATTCAACACAAGTTTCAAATATGTTCAACCAAAATTCAACACGTTTCAAATATGTTCAACAAAAATTCAACCAAATTTATGTCTATTTCAAATTGTTCAACCAAAATTCATACAAGTTTCAAACATATATATACTTTGTTTCTATGCCGCATTAAGTGGTTCAACTCATTGTTGGATAACACGTAATATTCTCTCATGATCATCAGTATCAAGTCTCCACTTACGAATTCCATGTCCTGCGACTAGATGAAGAGATAGGGCGGTGGAAATTACAAGGTGGCTATACTGATAAACCTTGTTGTTAGGTTGACATTCAAAAAAATAAATCCTGTGTTTAAGTATTTTGATTTTTTTTTTAAATATGTTCCTTGCACAACAACTGAACCTGCACAGAAAAGAAACAACATAGATAAATTTACCACAAACACAAAACTCCATCATAATTTGTCTCAATTTTAATAAATTAAACATAAATACACTATTATAAACTATGGGAAACATAATTTCATTGCTTGTTTCATTCTTTGGTAGTTTCTTCCTCTCCTTGGTGCAATGTAATAAATACTAAGTAAAACCTTCTACATTTTTAGGCTCTGCTATTACTGCAAAAACATGTACTAAAAAATATATTTTTAACAACCTATAAATTTAAATTTAAGAGGCTTCAAGTATAAATTACTATATATACATGTCTATACTGAATGGTAAATAAGAATGTACATGCTCACTAAATTTATGGAAATTGATATGATGAAACCTAAATATATACGTACCAATTTTGATCAAGCCTGAAATATGGTCATAATCAGTATAAATCAATGGAATGTCATCGTAGCTTTCATCCTCAACTTCATCTTTTTTATTAGTAACATCTAGTGCCACCAATTTTCATTCACTAACATATCCAAATTGTTGGTTGATGCATTCATCATAGTTTTCAGTAGTGTTGTCATAACGAAAACATGAGTAATCTCTAGTGTACAATGAACACACATTGCTATTTGTACTCATAACTGAATGCAAGGATCTTGTTTTGTTTACCCTCTTGCATCCATGCATTGATCTTCTATCAACACTTGAACAAGAAATGTAAAAATTTAAAATAAGTTAAACATGTATGTACATGTTCAGATCAATATTTAAAGTACACATATAAATTTGATTTAATAATTTGAAAAGATGTTGCATATATACCTGATATCTCCCAAAACACTCTGAATGGTATGACTCAATCCAATTGTGATAATGTGTTAGCTTCATTTATAACTGCAAAGTGTGTCTTTCACCACTCAACTACATCATGAGCATTATTTATATGATATCCTTGATAGTCTAGTTGATACTTTTTTAAAGCACATTTGATACAAGCTCCTATGCCATCATGCTCACCCTTTCCATGTCCACTCTGAAAGAAACTCCAAATATGTGGTATCTTTTGGTATCGATGATATCTGCATAGTGCTTAAAATGGCCTTGCTAATTTAAATTGTGTTGCACATCCATTTGACCAAAATAAATGCTTTTTAATTTTTATGCCTTTGTTTTCCAAATATCAAAAGAATGTCTTAAAGAAATGCTCGACAAAATGTGTGTCATGCTCTTTATCATCACTAACGTAAATGTGATATTATTTTTTAATGAACTCCACTTCATATGTACTTTTAAAACCATTCAAATATAATTGTGCATGTTGATAACACATGGACCATTACAATGACTTTTTCTATATAATAGTATTCTTCCTGAAGTTGTTTTTGAGAAAAAAAATAGTAATTCTTTGAAAATTCAACGATCGATAAAATATTTACAAGTGGGAAAGTTTCTCTTAGTGTTTGGAACTGTTCTTCTTTCCACTTATCAAAAGAACCATGATGTCTATAAAATTGAATCAATTTTTGGAAATTATCCATAAATGCTCCAACAAGTATCTCCTCCTATACATATTCCATCCTTGTTGATTCTTTCCCAATTTTTTTTTCAGACTTTATGTACTTGTAACTTTTATATTTTACCATCCTCATCATGTCAGTATCTTCAATTCTCAAAGGAAAGTTATCTAAATTCCCACATGTTTCACAATTTCCTCTTATGCAATCTATTTCATGTATTGTATGTTCAATTGATTTGCCACATAAGATTGATGTTATGAATTGGCTTGATCATTTAGGAAAAGAACTTTGAGAACCATCAATTTCTTCTATCATCTTTTAAAACCCTTTATAGTATAGATTGAATTCAATATGATATCAAGAACAAAAAGTTCCAAAATATTTATTTATCTTCAGATAATATGGCTTTAATCTTTCAAACATTTTTTGTCCAATCTTTATGTAGGGATTTAAATTACAAAATGATAGATACATTTCATGTTGTGTGGTGTCCAACCAGTGTTTTGTGTGCCAAAAATATTCCTTAGGCATAGTCTTATGCTTGATGACATCTCTAAAATGTGGTGAAGGACGAGTATGATCAATCCAAAAGTTCTTAATCAAGTTCCTAACTATTTCATCAATCATATTAGAGTGAGGATCTCTACACATTAGTACCTAATTACCTTCCAATGTAGTATCATTCTAATTTATTCTCCTTGTCAAATAATGTGATATTTTCTTCCTACTATACCCAATATGAGATTAAATTGGAGAGATTTATCTTTTTAGGGACATGTTTTTATTGAAAATAGATGTCAATATCACTCTTCTTGAAATGGAATTATCTGCAGATTTAGTTGTTTTCCCAATGGAGTGCAAACCTATTGGAAAGTGATCTTTTTGGTGAGATATGAGAAACTTAATGGTTTTCATTTATGACAACACATCTGACAGTATGATCAAGTTAAGTATAGTTTTGGAGATACAATTCTGAAATTGACTAAGTATAGAAATAGAAGTACAAAGTATAACAACATTGTTTTGGACAACGGAGATTGTGTATGATGTTTTATGACTATAAATATTAGAGGAAGATACTATGGGGTATTTATGACCTAAAATTAAGATCAATTTTGTTTTGGTGATGATTACAGAGAGTTAGAGTGGTTTGAAGACATGCGAAGACAACAGAATAGTGTAACAAAGTAGTTGAACAGTTGCGATAATTGAGGGAGAATGAGATGGAATCCAAGCATGCTAAGTTGGTTTGGTATTGTGAATTACCTATACTTTTGTAATACAAGAGTTTCAATTTTACTTTACTTTATTTATAAGTATTTATTCTATTTTGTATTATAATTGAGAGCTGACCAAATGATGTAAGACATATATATATATATATA
>MU228390.1:582841-601619 GCA_018584345.1 Thuja plicata | reverse complement strand
TATATATATATATATATATATATATATATGTATATGAAGAAGACTTTGTAAAGCAAAGATGTAATGTATGTATGGATGGATATGTAGAGATGATTGATGGAAGATATGAGACCAGAGATTGAAAATTTTTGTTGAGAGCTATAAATGGAACTATATAAGCATTGGAGATGGTTTTTTTGTTCATTATAGAGAACACTTTGTAACAAAAGTATTGGTTATAGAGCTGTAATATCAGTGTACCCCTAACAAGATGTTTTATACATTTAACACGGTTGATATTTCTTTAACAGGGAAATGTACTATGTAATATTCAGCTCCTAACAGGGCTAAGTCTCCTAAAAGGTAAATTATACTTTGGTGCATGCTTGTGGGTACTATCCCCACCAGAGTTTTCCCTTGGCCAAGGTTTCCTTGACAACAAATAATGGTGTAATGAGTTATGTGGTATTTTCTTATGTTATTTTCATTTCAGAAATCATATGGTTTATTTGGAATTGGTTTAAGTTTAATTGAAAGTGTTGTAATACTGATGCATCCCCCCTCTCAGTATTACTTAATCCTAAAAATTATTATCAGAGATGTTGGCCATTGAAAATAAAGTTTAACAACTTAAGGGAGATAAAGATGGATTTTGTAAGTTTGCAAGAGAAATTTGAAGTAGCACTTGAGGACCTTGATAAAGAAAAAGCAGAGAATGGTGACTTGAGATTCAATTTAAGAAGAGTTGAGGGATTCATTAAGAAACTAAAAGATCATCATGAACTTTACAGAAATTAGAGACATGATCTTATGGTTCAGATAAAAGAAGATTCAAACAATGATAATTCATATCAGATAAAGCAACTTGAACAAGAGAATGATACCTTGAATCTTTATCATGAAGCAATGGCTAAACAGATTCAACAAGAAAAGGATGCTAAAAAAAATATTGAAGAAGCTTTGAAGGATGCAAATATTCTGATGGGACAAATGAAGGCTGGACATGACCATTACAAGAACAAGTATCTAGAATTGGAGAAATATAATTAGATCATTAAATGTGAACTTGTTGAGACAAATAAACATATTGAGAGACTTCACATGAGCAGTGAATTGATCAATGAACAAAGAGATAGAAAGAAACCTAAAGGAGATATGATTGGTGTAGGATTCAATGAAGTTGAATGTTCTAAGAATCAAGAAGAGAAACTTGATGCGAAGACTGATGGAGAAAAACCTATTCTTGAAGAACCTAAAGAACATACCATACCTTTTAGAGGTAGATATTTTTGTTGTAACAAGTTTCGACACATGAAGATAGATTGTAGAGGTAATGCCCCTTTCAAACCTTTTTTTGGTTATTGTTTTAATTGTCATGCATATGGGCAAAAGAAAGAAGAATGCAGGAAGCCCGATCAATCTAGATATAGACAAGACAACATCAGAGGAGAATCACCAGTTAAATCCACATGTAACAAATGTAATAACCTTAGGCACATTGCAAGGTATTGTAATTTGCAAGTAAATCAGAACATACCTCCTCCCATTTACTACAAATTCAACAATCTAGGGCATATAGCAAAGTTATGAAGGTATAATGGAGAAGACAATAGAAGATTACCACCTCCCATGAATACAAAGAGGAATGACAGTGATACTGGTAAGAGTCTTGAAAAATACAAAAGTGAATTTGACAATTGTTTCAATAAAGTAGAAGATAACAATAGTGGAAAGGTATGGAAAGTCAAAGAGTCAAATGAAATAGTGGTTCAGGGAGAGACAATAGATGCTATTGAATATTTTTCTGATGCTAACACTACTACATCAACCTAAATGACTGATCATGGCCTTAGGGGGAGCATTGGATGAAGACACATAATTATATCCAGCCCCTGATTCTGAGGAGTAAGCACTAGCAATCTTGGTCATGATATACATAGACATTATAGAACCCCTATCTAAGAGCGCAACATTGGACAATGCATATTTTATGATCACAAGATTTGTGATTGACTGGACAGTGTACATAGTTAAGTTTATTGAGTAATGTACATTTTTCACTTAGCTATGAATAAAAGACATCATAGGGAGAGATAGAAAATATTGTTCCTTAGAGAAACACTAGGTCCACTAAAATTGACTCACCTCCTAAGAAAAAAAGGATCGAAGTAGAAGAAAAGAAAGTTGAAAAAGAGACCACAAGTGATAGATAGGTATAGAATCCTAATACAAAGATGATAGAGAAAATAGCTATTGAGAAATGAATTCTTGTTTCAGTGAACAAATACTATGAAAGGTATGAGGAATTTGACAAACTAGTGATTGAGGACCTAGTGATAAATCATTTACATGTTTTCAAGAAGAATCTATTAGAGATAGAGGGAAGTATACCTGAGGAATTATATGGTAAATTGGAGATTAGAAAACAAATTTCACATATTGAAGATGAGGAAATTATAAATTGAGCTATTGAGGATATGTTTCTAGTAGTTTCTATACATGAGAGAGAAATAATATTTAATGAACTCAAACCTTTTTTGAGGAATAAAGAAAGATTATTAAAAATTATGGGCATAAAATATGAGGAAGTCATAGAGGAGACTCAAAAGGAATTAGATCGGATACTTATGAGTAATATTCTTGAGAATAATCCACCTCCTAAGTATACTATGCCCACACCTATAGGAATTAGAGAGATTTCTAAGATAGTTCAAGCAAATGTTGAGAAGAGAGAAGTAAGTACTTACATGCAACTAGATTTCTATGTTTCTGGTGTATCTATAACCCTTGACACTTCACATGATGAGAAAGATCCATTAGAAGGAAATACTAATAATATAGTGGCATATGAAGTAGAATGGAAAGAGGAAGAATAGAAAGAGGTAAAGCAGAAAGAAGAATCAAAATAGAAAAATGAGACAGACAAAACAAAAGAAGAAGAAGAAGTAAGAGTTGATATAAAACCTGAAATTGACACATCTACTATTCTATTGTTGGCAAGTAAGGACAAGTTTGTAAGCACAAATTTTGATAGTATGGATGAGGATGAACTGATGAGACTATCCTTCATCACATTCACAAAGGAAAAAGAGAGATCTGAGCAGAAAGGAGACAAAAATACTAAGGTGATTACTAGAGCAATTGATATTGTGAATAAACTACTTCCAGTCCCTATTGTTTTTCAAAGTAAAGATGATGCAGAGAATTTGAAAATGGCACTAGATGATTTTGATGGTCACTATGAGTCCTTAGTGAAGATTGCTAAAGAGAAGGAAGAGATAAGTTATCTAGAGAAGAAGTTGAAGGAAGTATGCCAGTATATTTCATGAGACTTGGGAATTCTGAGATCAGATACATCAAAGGCCAAAATTTGTGTCACACATGGAAGGATGTTATACAACTATTGTATGAACCCTATTAGACACATACAAAATATAGAATATATTATTACAAAGGATAGGGCTACTCTAAATAGAATGATGGATAGTTGTGATACCTCCTCAAAATCTATAATGGAGATGGACAGAGAGGTAACAAATATTTTGGATAAATTGAATGTATTGGATATAGAGAAAGGGAGAGTAATTACAAGATTTGGTTTGCTAAAGAGTCTAATCACTCCTATGCTATAAATTATTGAAGTGCATCTATCTGATATGGAGAAGATTGCAGATCCACTGACAAAATCTATGCCTAGGGAGTTAAAAGCAGTAGAGACTTCATCCTATGCATTGAATGGACTAATACATGTTAGTCAGTTATTGGTAGAGTTATGGAATGAAAAAGTGAAGATCTTGGAAGATTCCTTTCAAGATATTCTAAAGCTAGTGAGAAAGCACTAATTTCTACATTTTTGTAAATTTTGGATACACCTTTTCCATTTTTGTCAAAAGGGGAGAAGAGAGAAGATAAATGAGAAAAACATAAGAGAAGAGAAAAAGAGAACAATTTTGTACTAGGATACTTAGTCATTTTCTGATAAGTGTTTCCATGAATGCCAAAGTGAGAGATTATTGGAAAGTGATGTTTTTGGTGAGTATGAGACACTTAATGGTTGTCATTTATGGCAAAAAATTTGACAGTATGATCAAGTTAAGTACAGTTTTGGAGATATAGTTTTGAAATTGACTAATTATAGAAACAAAAGTACATAGTATAACAACATTGTTTTGGACAGCGAAGATTGTGTATGAATTTTTATGACTAGTGAGCTTAGAGGAAGATACTATGGGGAATGTATAACCTACAGTTAATATTGATTTTTTTTTGGTGATGATTACAAAGAGTTAGAGTGATTTGAAGACATGCGAAGACAACAGAACAATGTAACACAATATTTGAACAACTGTGACGATTGAGGGAGGGTGAGATGGAATCCAAGCATGCTAAGTTGGATTGGTATTGTGAATTACCTATAATTTGGTAATACAAGAGTGTCGACATGATATTTAATTTTTGTATAAGTATTTATTCTATTTTGTATTTTAATTGAGAGCCGACCAAATGATGTAAGACATATATATATGAAGAAGACTTTGTAAAGAAAAGATGTAATGTATGTATGGATGGATATATAGAGATGACTGATGTTAGATGTGAGATCATATATTGACAGATTTTGATGAGAGCTATAACTAGAACTATATAAGAATTGGAGATGTTTGTTTTGTTCATTACTGAGAGAACTTTGTAACAAAAGTATTGGTTGTATAGTTGTAAGCTCAATGTACCCCTAATAGAGTGTTGTATACCTTTAACAGGGTTGATATTCCTTTAACATGGAAATGTACTATGTAATATTCAGCTCCTAACAGGGCTAGGTCTCCTAACAAGGACAATATACTTTAGTGCATTCTTATGGGTACCATCCCCATCGGGATTTTCCCTTAGCTAGGGTTTCCTCGAAAACAAATAATGGTGCAATGAGTTATTTGTTATTTGCTTATGTTATTTTCATTTCAGAAATCATATGGCTTATTTAGAATTGGTTTAAGTTTAATTTAAAGTTTTGTAATACTGATTCACCCCCCTCTCAGTATTACTTAATCCTAACAAAACCTTCCTTAACACTTTCAACAATATCTTTTTGTACATTAGAAGATTTCATCTTTTTCAAAGCTCCATCTACACCCATAAATTTTAATGGCTCTTTTTACTCATCTTTAAGAAGTGAAATTAAAAAGAGTTGGGTTTTTCAAGTGTATCAGATTCCTCAAATTGTGCAATTATTTCCTTTTACTTTTTATTCAATGACCTCTTTGTATTAATTGTAGGTTATTTAGCATAATTTCTCAATTTTTACACATCCATTTCAATTAACTGATCTATGTTTTTATGATTTATTTTTCTCTTCAACCCTTCAGCAAGAATAACATTATCATCTATTTCTTCAACTTGGGTTGCAAAATTTTTTTAAAAAAGAACTCTTAATAAAGTCTTAAGAGGACCTAGATGAAATAACTACAAACTGGCTAAAGCTACATGGAATAATCAATAAACTAATGTGAGAGAGAGAGAGACACATACTTGTTGGACCTTGGGATGATGCTTCTATAAAGTCAGTTACTTCAACTTGGGCTTCCCCTTGTCCAACATTTTCTTCATCAAAGGCTACACACAATTCAAAAAAAAAAACTCTTAAGGGGAAGCCCCAAAACACATATTCACCACAAAGAGACTTAATAGAGAGAGAGAGAGAGAGAGAGAGAGAGAGAGAGAGAGAGAGATGTGTACTTTTTTGAGCATGAGATGACCCTTATGGAACTTCTGAAGGTTGTTCTTGTTGAGCTTAGGATGACCCTTCTCCAACTTCAAAAGGTTGTGCTTCTTAACAATTTCCTACAAAAAAATATAAAATTACAAAAAATGTCCCAATAGGTATAAAGAGATCTCACACTAGAGAGAGAGAGAGAGAGAGAGAGAGAGAGAGAGAGATACTAGAGTACTCCTCAATAATGAAGATGAACCAAAGTTGAATAGGTGTTAGGAAGCATAAGGATCAAGGGATCCATTTATGTAATAAGATCCATCTGTAAGACCAATTGAAAAGTAGGAAAATCTTATAAGCCACTTGGTCAACCTTGGTCAAAAGATCAAAAATTTAATGTAGGACATGTTTTTATAAGGTCTTGTGTCATTTGGATCTATTTGGGGTCCATAAGTTGTCTTGAAATGCATGAGATGCATTAGGAGCAAAAGTTGCTCAAAACTGAACTTGTCAGTTTTCCAACTTCTCCAACAGTCTAAAGTATTTTAAAAATAGTTGGAAACATTGGGAAAAACAAATATATACCTGATTTAATCCAATTCAATAAGGGATGATGATGTATGCAACTTTTGGTGTTGATGAATAAGTAAGACAATTCTGGTTTTTCACAGTATTCAATGAATTCTCATGGTGGTTGGCATCTTTTACTAATTGTTTGATTTGGAGATTTACATGGTGGGGAAGTCCTCTGTGATACCTTCCTAACAAGTGTAATGTGGGATTAGTATCAATTCAATTAAGGTATTTTTCACAGTTTCTCTACAAGGCATCCATTGTATAGTATAAGGGTTCCATATAAAAATGGTCCTAATTTGAACTCTCACCTGTGGATCATTACGACCACTTGGGGAATGTAGTTTAGGGAAATGTGTTGTAGGATTTTGGAGTTTAGGGATTGAAATTCACCGAAAACCATTCTCAACACCAAGAAATAGGCCAAGCATAACCATGTGCTTGGTCATAGTTTCTAAATTTTGAGTGTGCAAGAGGACTTTGAGAGTGAATCAATTGAATCCAATACTGGATCGTGTGTATTTAAAATAGAAAGTATTTACTATCTGTAAGGAGGGAGAATTATTGGAAATAATTATTGGCATAAGGTAGTCAACTATCAGTGGCCAACAGTTATTGGTAAAAGGGGGAAAACCACACCATAGTTGATAAGAAGGAAGAAAAGTAAGCCATGTCCACTCCCTAAAACAAGGTTTCCTTCCTTGCAAACCTAAATGACAAATAGGAAAAATGATTGATTAGCCTTTGAAATGGTGTTGAACAATGAAGTTTTTCATTGATATTGTTGTAGTTGGGTTGGAAAAGGTAATTTAAGGGTGCGGGGTCCCTTGTCTAAGATCATCCCTCTAGAGAGGGTTGAGAAACCTATCTTTTAAAGGTTGAACTTCCAAGATTATAAGGGTCTGCATCAAGTGGTATGAAATCTTAGGAGAAGCCTAAGGGAAAGTAAGTGTATAAACATGTCTGTAGAAAAATTAGAGGTAGAAGAGGCTACAAGAATTCCCACAAGGGTAATCAATGTTGAACTTGACAAAGTAGTGCAAGGTTTGAGAGCAGAGATAAGCAGTTTGAAAGGTAGAGTTGATAGGAGGGAAGAAAGGTACTCAGAGAGAGAGAGAGAGAGGAAAGGGGAGAAGACAAGGAGATCCCTAAGTAGTAAGAAGAAGAAGAGGTTCCTAAAGAACATAGATACCTTTTGGATGAAGGAGCATCTTGGGTCCTTGGCAATCATGCTCATCCAAAAATATGTTTTCCTTCATTTGTCTATTTTTTCTATCACTCAGCTTCTATTGCTTGACATCCTTGCTGAGTTGCTCAGTCATTCTTTTCCGAGTTTCTTGGTCATGCTCTATTGCTCGGCCTTTCCTTTGCTGAGTTGGTTATTTGGGAGTTGGAGCTGCTGGTCGACTTCTTCATTTAATTTTTGTGGCTGGATTTATTTGGGATCTATCTTAGGGATTTGTGTGGACCTAAATTTGGGTCTCACCGTTGTATTTGAGCACCAACTTCCCTGTTGGACTCTTGTATATATTATTTTGTATGTTCTTAGTTTAGGAGCAAGTCTTAGAGAAAGAAGACAAATGTTAAGATATTGAAGATCTGAGATATCTGGTGTAAGAAGATCATTTGTAATACATTATGATGTATATGGCCGGAACCAGGAAGGCCTTAGAGCCAGGAATGTATTGAGTTTGATCAATTAATAATAAAATATCTCTATGTTTCTCTCTCTCACTGTGTTGTTGTGTTAATTCTGCATCGTAACTACAAGTTGGAGGGTTTTGGGTGTGCCCTAGGCCCCATCTCCTTCCTCCCTTGCATCAGGTGGTATTAGAGTGAGTTGAGATGTGTGGTTCCTTCTTACAAAATCTAAGGATATTTTTTCTAGGGTGGCAGGTTTCAATCTGACCTACAATTGTAGAGAGTTTCAAGATGGTTCGTGGGAGAGGAAATGCTAATCAAGATCTAGCTAATATGCTTAGACAAATGGCTGCAAGATTGGAAGTTTTTGAGATAGCTCAGCGTAGAGGAAGACATCTTGAAGATGTTAGTGATGATGAATTTGAAGAAGTTCAAGGTGAAGTTGCACCTACTCCTGTGATGGACCGGGAAGAATAAAGATTCCTTAGAGCCTTTAAAAGTTTGAAATCCACACCTTAGTTTAATCCTCCTGAGTATAGTGGAAAATTGGATTCTGATGAATTGACTAACTGGATAACTAAAATGGAAAAGTATTTTGAATATGAGAATTTTGCAGAGGATAAGAAGGTAAAGATAGCCAGAACAAAGCTGAAAGGTCATGCATCCTTATGGTGGGAACATCTGCAATTGGATAGAAAGAAGAAAGGAAAAGAAAAAATCAATGTATGGGATAAGATGGTTAAAAAATTGAAAGGCAAGTTTCTTCCTTGTGATTATTAGGTTAACCTAGTTTGGAGAATGCAATGTTTGAATCAGAAGGATAAATCAGTCAAAGACTACACTGAATAATTTTATAGATTGGACATAAGATCTAGACATATTGAAGATGAAGTGGAAAGAATAGAAAGGTATCTAAACGGCTTGAGAAGTTCCATACAAGATGAAATCAATTTGGTCAAAATGGAAGGTATTCAAGAGGCATACCAATTTTCCCTAAAAGATGAAGAAAAGTTGAACATAAGATATGAACAAAGACAAAGAGGGAGAGGTGGTAGATTTCCCAGAGGAAGAGGTAGATCTCATGGTGAAAACAATAGATTTGAACCAGACAAGTCAGTTACAGACACAAATCAAGATAAAGGAAAGATTAAATGGAAAGGTGGAAATTTAAATAGAGGAAGAGGTAATTACTCCAGAGGTGGATATAGGAGAAGAGGATTCCAAGTAACTTGTTACAACTGTGGTAAAGAAGGACATAAATCCTTTGAGTGTACATATGCAAGCAAGAAAGTGGGCAGCAGTAGCAGAAATGCATTGATCCAAGAAGAGACATCCAATGAACCTGAAAATAATCTCATGATCCGAAGGATACTATGGAGTGAGAAAGACAAGAAAGATCCGATCAGGAAAATTTTATTCAAGACCAGATGTAGAGTTGCAGACAAAGTTTGGAAGGTTATTGTTTACAATGGAAGATCAAAGAATCTGGCATCTGAGGAAATGGTTGCAAATTTAAAGTTGGAAAGGATGAAACATCCAAAACCCTACAAGATCTCATGGATCAAGGATGAGCATACATTAATGATGAGTGAACAATATTTTGTGAATCTAAAAATTGGAAAATACTTTGATAAGGTATTATGTGATATTATGCCAATGGATTTTTGTCATATACTGTTGGGTAGACCTTGGAAATATGATAGACATGCTATACATGATGGAAAGTTGAATAGATATTCTATTTGGGTTGATGAGAAGAAGCAAATATTGTTACCTTTGATTGAAGAATCTGCTGATGAGTTATGTACATCTGTGAAAGCTTTCCTGATGGAAGGTAGACCATTTTATAAAGATTTGAAAAGAAATGATATTTGTTATGCTTTGATTCCTAAAAAACCAAGTAAGAATGCAGAAAATGGCATACCTACAGAAGTTGAGAAGTTGCTGACTTACTACAGAGAAATCATTTCAGATAATGTGCCTGATGGTTTGCCACCAATCAGAGATATCAGTCATTATATGGATCTGATTCCTAGAGCTAGTTTACCAAATAAAGCACCACATAGGTTGACACTTACCAAAAATGAAGAGCTCAATTGACAAGTTCATGAATTGTTGAACAAAGGATTAATCAGAGAAAGTTTGAGTCAATGTGCAGTACCTACTGTGTTGGCACCTAAAAAGAATGGAAAATAGAGAATGTGCACTGATTCCAAAGAAATTAACAAGTTCACAGTGAAGAATAGGTTTCCTATACTGAGAATGGATGACATAATGGATTATTTGAGTGGAGCAAAGTATTTTACCAAAATTGATTTGGAAAGTGGATATCATCATATCAGAATCAGAGAAGGAGATGAATGGAAAATTTCTTTCAAGACAAAGGAAGGTTTGTATGAGTGGTTGGTTATGCCTTTTGGATTAACTAATGCACCCAGTACATTTATGAGGTTGATGAATGAAGTTCTGAAGAAATTCTTGAATATGTGTGTGATTGTATATTTGGATGAAATTATGATATTAAGTAAGACTAGAGAAGAATATATAATGCATATAAGAGAAGTGTTGCAAAGATTAAAAGAAGAAAAGTTGCTGATAAATCTGAAGAAATGTTCCTTCATGAAAGAAGAGCTTGTGTATTTGGGATTGGTGAATTCAGCTAATGGTTTGAAGATGGATCCAGAGAAGGTTGAAGCTATATTGAGTTGGCATACACCTGAGAATGTTACAGAGGTAAGATCATTTCATGGATTGGCAATTTTTTACAAGAAGTTTATCAGAAATTTTAGTTCTATTTGCAATGCTATGACTGAGACAATGAGAGGTGACAAAAGAGAGTTCAAATGGACACATGGAGCTGATTAGAGTTTTTAATCTTTAAAGTTGAAGGTTTCTAAATTGCCTATGCTAGCCTTACCTAATTTCAATAAGGTATTTCAAGTTGAATGTGATGCAAGAAGAAGTGCAATTGGAGCTGTATTGACTCAAGAAGGTAAACCTGTTGCTTTCTTTAGTGAAAAGTTGAATGATGCATATTGGAAATATTATGTCTATGATCAAGAATTCTATGCTATTGTGCAAGCTATGAAGAAATGGAGACATTACTTGATGCCAAATGAATTTGTGTTGTATACTGATCATAAGGATTTACAGTATTTGGGTAGTCAAAACAAGTTGAATCAAAGACATATGAAATGGGTAGAGTATTTTCAAAGTTTTACATTTGTGATCAAGCATAAGAGTGGAGTTTCTAATAGAGTGGTTGATGCACTGAGTAGAAGAAGATCTTTGTTGACTGAGATGAGAATTGAATTTCTTGGCTTTGATGATATGAAGCATTTGTATGAAGATGATCTTGATTTTTCAAAGCAGTGGTGAGTGTGCAGAGGACCTAATAAAAATCAATCAAGTAAGTATGAAGATTATTTAATTCAGGAAGATATGTTGTTTAAAGGTATTTAGTTATGTATACCGATATGATCAATGAGAACTAATTTGATAAAAGAGAAACATAGTAGTGGATTGGCTGGACATTTTGGTATTGATAAAAGATTGAGCTTGCTGAAGGAGAGGTACTTTTGGCCTTAGTTGTATAAGGATGTTCAGAAATTTGTAAGAAGTTGTGGAGTCTGTCAAGTTGCAAAGGGAGTAAGTTAGCATACTAGTTTGTATACACCTATTACTGTTCCTGAGAAACCTTGGAGTGATATCAACATGGATTTTATTCTTAGACTTCCTAGGAGAACAAGAGGTAATGATACTATATTTGTTGTTGTGGATAGATTTTCTAAAAAGACACATTTCATACCATGTAAGAAAAAATCAGATGTAGTACACATAGCAGATGTTTTCTTTAAGGAGATTGTCAGATTGCATGGATTATTGAGAAATATCATCTCTGACAGAGACAATAAGTTTTTAAGTTATTTTTGGAGAACACTTTGGAAGAAGTTGGATACTGAGTTGAAATTTAGTTCCACATTTCACCCATAGATTGATGGACATATAGAGGTTGTGAACATAAGTTTGTGTAACTTGTTGAAATGTTTAGTTGGAGACACACCAGGAAATTGGGATTTGATGTTGGTACAAGCAGAGCTTGCATACAATAGTTCAGTAAATAGAAGTACTGGAAAGACACCTTTTGAGATTTTTAATGGCACACAACTTAGAGGTATATCAGATTTAAGAGACATTGTTAGTGAAAAGAGAAGAAGTGCTGAAGCAGAGGAATTTACAGAATTCATGAAGATAATGCATGAGGATGTGAAACAAAAGTTGGAGAAAAGTAATCAGAAATAAAAATATGATGCAAAAAAATCAAGAAGACATAAGACATTTGAAGTTGGTGATGCTATGATGGTTCATTTGAAGAAAGGAAGATTTCCTATTGGAACATATGGGAAACTGAATATGAATAAATTTGGTCCTTGTAAAATACTGAGAAGGTTTGACAATGGAAATGCTTATGAAGTTGAATTACCTGATGACATGGATATATCACCTTTTTTTAACATTTTAGACTTGTATGATTATAATGAACCCGATGAAGAAGTAACAGTACCAAGTGATTATCCTAAGAAGTAGATAGAGGAAGTTGAGAAGATATTGAAATAGAGAGTTGGTAGAAGTACAAGAGGAAAAAAATACATGGAGTATCTGGTAAAGTGGAAAAAAAGACCAATTGAGGACTCATCTTGGATTTATCAATCTAAGTTGGATTCATTTCAGGTTGGAACTGATACATGATTTGGGGAATCATTTCTTTCAACCCCAGGTGTCTGATGCAGGACCATCTTGGGTCCTTGGAAATCATTCTCATCCAAAAATATGTTTTCCTTCATTTGTCTAGTTTTTCTGTCACCTGGCTTCTATTTCTTGACATCCTTTTCGAGTTTCTTGGTCATGCTTTAACAAGTTTCTCGATCATGCTCTGTTGCTTGGCCTTTCCTTTGCTGAATTGGTTATTTGGGAGTTGGAGATGCTGGCCAACTTCTTCATTTAATTTTTGTGGCTAGATTTATTTGAGATCTATCTTAGGGATCTATGTGGACTTAAATCTAGGTCTCACCTTTGTATTTGAGCACCAAATTCCCTGTTGGACTCTTGTATATATATTCTTTTGTATGTTCTTAGTTTAGGAGCAAGTATTAGAGAAAGAAGACAAATGTTAAGATATTGAAGATCTGAGTTCTTTGTTTTAAGAAGATCATTTGTAATACATTGTGATGTATATGGCCAGAACTAGGGAGGCTTTATAGCCTAGCATGTATTGAGTTTGATCAATTAATAATAAAAGATCTCTTTATTTCTTTCTCTCACTATGTTTTTGTGTTAATTCTGCATTGTATCTACAATTTGGAGGGTTTTGGGTGTGCCCTAGGCGTCATCTCCTTCCTCCCTTGTGTCACTTTTGAATTCCCTCAAATCGGTGGGCAGGAGAACCATAAACAATAAGTTAGATCTGCTAATATTTAGTGGAAAGACAAACCTAGATTTGGTCATGGAATGGGTTGATGCATTGAAAATATTCTTTGAATGTGATGAGATCCTTGAGAATCAAAGAGTCAAGATAGAAAATCAAAGATGAAAGGTGTAACATTGACTTGGTGGAACTTCATCCAAGGAGAAAGGGTGAAGGAGGGGAAGAATATTATTTCCTCTTGGAAGGTGATGGTTACTAAGGTCAAGGAGGCCTATGTACGATAGGATTATGAAGTACACCTTCATAAAATAAGACAAAAATTAAGATAAAAGGAGATGGATACAAGTAACTATACAGAAGAGTTTCAAAAGCTTTGCTAAAAGTCAAAGATAGTAGAGAGTGAAGTTGATAAGGTGGCCAGATACCTAAATGGCCTAAGGATGAACATTCAAGATGAGTTGAATCTCTGCAACCTTGATACAGTCCAAAAATGCTACCAATTAGAATTGAAGGTAGAATAAAAAATAAATAGAATACATGAGCAACACAATAGAGGAAGAGGGAAAAATGACAAAGGTAGATGAGCCTCTAGTGGAAGAGGAAAATTTTTTTGATTCCAAGGGGAGTCTAGTAGAGAAAAAACACAAGGAGAGAGAAGTTCAAGAGGAGGTTATAGACAAAGATCATATAGAAGAGGTAGATTTGGAGGAAGAAATGGTGGTCCCCCAAGGTTCTGTAATTGCAAACAATTGGGCCATCCTACTCATAGATATCCTAAAAAGATTGGGTCCAATATGCAAGGAGATAGAATAAAAAACTTGGTTCAAGAAGATACTCAAAGTGTGAACTCACCTCACAAGGAGTTGGATCTCGAAGGAGTATGCCTTATGATGAAGAGGAATCTCATTCAAGCACCCATTCCACGTGAACCTCCACAAAGGAAGAATCTCTTCAGAACAAATTGTAAAAGCCATGGAAAGGTATGTAAACCTGTTGATCCTAGATCTACTAAAAATCTAGTATCTAAAGAGATGGTAGAAAAAATTGAAATTAGATGGATTAGCCCATGCAAACCCATCCCAAGTATCTTGGCTCAACAAAGGGAAATAAACACTAATCAATGAGTAGGCTTGGGTAGATTTATCAATCAAGGACCATAAACATAGGGTATTATGTGATATTGTAGACATGGATGTCTGTCATTTTCTCCTAGGTCTCCCTTGGTAGTATGATCTAAATCCCAACATGATGGGACAAAGAATACCTACAAGATCAATCATAATGGTAATGTATACTCCATGAAGCCTCTTCTTGACCCTAAGGTTAATAAACATAAATAGTCAACACTAATTCTAGTAGGGGAAAAAGAAATGATAGAAACCTTGAAGGAGACTGAGATAGGATATGCCTTGGTTTTGAAACCTAAGGGGAAAATAGAGCACATGGTGGTACCTAAGGAGATTGATGCATTATTGTAGAAGTATGAGGGCATAGTTGCAGGATACTTTCCTAATGAACTACCACCTTTGAGAGACATTTTCCATCAAATTTACTTCATCCCTCATGATTCCCTACCTAACAAAGCAACATACAAACTAACCCCTGATCAGAGTACATAAGTGACTAAGAAAGTATCAAAATTGTTGAATAAAGGACTAATCCAAAGAATCCTAAGTACATGTGCAGTAACTAGTGTGCTAGCCCCTAAGAAGGATGGAAAATGGAGGCTATGCATAGACTCAACAGAAATTAACAAAATTACAATTAGGTACATGTTTCCAATTCCAATAATTGAGGAATTGATTGGCCAATTAGGAGGTTCATGTTACTTTTCCAAGATAGAGCTTAAGGTGGGATATCACCACATTACAATTACACCAGGATATGAGTGGAAGACCACTTTTAAAACCATAGAAGTTTTGTATGAATGGCTTGTTATGTCATTTAGCCTTACTAATGAACCTAGCACATTCATGAGGTTTATGACTAAAGTACTACATGTATTTATTGGAAAATTTGTTATAGTATACTTGGATGATATTCTAGACTATAGCAGGACCAGGGAAGAAGACATGGAACATCTAGATCAAGTCTTGAGGAGGCTACATGAGCACACATTTGAAATTAACTTGGAAAAATGTGTATTTATGCAATAAGAACTGACATTTCTTGGTTTTGTAATTTCAAAGGTCACATTAAAATGCATCTAGAGAAGATTGATGCAATCCTCAGTTGGACAACACCAAGGACACTGGGAGAGGTAAATTTTTTTCATGGTTTAGAAACATTCTAGAAAAATTTCATTAGAAACTATAGTCATATCTATGCATCTTTGATAGACACCATAGAAGGAGGAAGAAAAGTAGATTTTGAATGGACTACCAAGGTAGATGAAACCTTTGAGTACTTGAAGGGAAGAATGACACACCTCCCTATCTTGGCACTTCTTGACTTTAACAAACTATTCACAGTGGAAATTGATGCTAGTAATGTGGCTATTTGTGCAGTCATTAGCCAAGAAGGGAGGCCTATGACCTTCTTCTCTAAAAAAATGAATGAAGCCAAGAAAAAGTATAGCACCTATGACTTCGAGCTCTATGCGATGGTGCATGCTCTCAAGAAGTAGTGACACTGCCTCTTACCTAAGGAATTCATTGTGTTTACAAATAATCATGCCCTAAGATTCTTTAATGGGAAGGAAAAATTTAGTAGAAGACATATGAAATGGGTGGAAAAATACAATAATACACTTCAAAATTAGGCATACAAAGGGTACATCAACAAAGTTGCAGATTCTCTCAGTCAAAGGGTGAGTTTGGTGCAAGAAATCTAGGTGCAAAACATAGGTATTGATTCCCTCAAGGACTTATACAAAGGAGATTAGTGAAAGAGAATCCTAAAAATATGGAAGTAATCCTTCATATTCTAGTATCTCTACCTCTCCTAGGACCATGATGAATAAATAAGAAGTCCATTGGACTCAAAGCTTGTAATAAGATCCACTTTGTAAGACCCTTTGCCAAGTAGGTGTTTCTATAAACCTCTTGGTCAAAGTAGGTCAAAGGATCACCTAGGAGGTTAGTTAGGATATTTTTAGAGTCTTTGCTTATGTTTTATTAGGTTTGGTTCATGTGGAACCCAAAATGTGAAGAAAGTGGTCAAATTTCTCATTAGGAGAAAAAAGTGCAAAATTGCACACAATATTGTCATTGCAAAAGTTGTCAACTTTACAGCTTTTTGCAAATTTTGTAACTAAACACCCCAATGGTCACAACCTTTAGAAAATAAGTTTTTGATATTGGGAAATGCCTATATGTACCCCATTTGGTTGGGTCTGAGGAACAATGATGTAATTTTGACATTTGAGCAATAAAATATACACTTTTTCCTGTAATTTTGTGAGTGTTCATAATTATACAGACATGAATGGATGAATGAGGGCCTGAGACCAATTGAAAAAGTTAGGTGTTAAAAGTAGTCTTCATTTTAAACTAGTTTGGGCTTTTAAGGACTTGTTTGGAGAGAGATATAATTTTTTCTATCAATAGAGGTCCCAAACCCTAGCCAACCTAGGGTTTCACAAAGAAATGCTGGTTTCTCATCTTTCCACCATCAGAAAAATCTAAATCTTGGTAAGATGAGACCTTGGAATATGTGTTTTAGGATTATAGAAGTGGTTATTAGGTTGGAGTGTGTTTTGAGAACAATTAGGTAGACATCTCTATTTGGCTACCTATTCACAGTTTTGAAGATTGAAGGGATGGAGTATCTTGGGGTGGAACCAAGGCTTAAGTGGTGCGATGCACCCATGACTGTCACCGATTGACTATTACTATGTAATGTTTTTAGATTTTAATAATTGGATAGGTCTCAGAGGATCATCCATTTTTTTGGTCAAGGATCTCTTAGGAAATCTTATAAGCCTAAAGATGCTTTAGTCCATTAGGATCATCTGTTTAGACTTAAGTTGGTTTAAGTGTGTTTTTATGATTTTATGAGTCCTAGGTGTTGAATTCTTTGGATTAATGTAATTTTCATCATATTATGTTAAGTTGATAGGTTAGGATCCAATCCAAAAGTCTCTGAGTGCAAAAAGACAAGAAATTGGCAAATGTTGCAAAAGATGTAAAAATGTTTCTTATGCAACTTCCAAAAGTTGCTCGAGAGTTGCAAGATGGAAGCCCAACAATAATAGGGAATTTTGGGTCAATTTTAAATAAGATTTGAAGTGGTTTTAAGTGATTACTTAGAACCAAGATAGTTAGAAGTTCTGTATTGGAGTTTTGATGCATTTGGAATGGAATATGAAGAGTTTTTCTAAGCATTTCTGAACTGTACGACCATGTATGGTGTGTCATTACAAACCAAGTTGATTTTTTGAAGGCCCTTTGTGTTAGTGTAACTTTCCAGTTGATTTGAGATTGTTTAGTTTTGGTTTGAAGTGTTTTTGATTCAGTTTTCTAAAAGTAGTCCAATAAGAGGCTTGTTAGAATCTCATTCCACAAATGGAGTCATAACTTGCATTTGGTCTAGTGGAATTCACTATTATTATGGAAAATGCAAGTTATTATGGCATATTTAAGGATTCAAAAAGCTCAAAAGATGGCTCGAAGGGTAAATCCCTCATGCATCAAGCCCTAGGCTGAATATCTCAATGTGTTCAACCTAGAATGAATGTGAATGAATTGTTGTGTTGAAGAGATAGATTAGTTGACTTAAATAAAGGAGGATTTGTGTTGTTGGGAGTTACTTGAGGAGTTTTGAAGAAATGTATCAATTCCATACACCCAATTCTTAGCACTTGCTTTGATATCCAAGCCTAATTTGGCCAATTAGGTCTGCAAACTTTGTGAGGGTTAGGTGTTGCTGGAGTTGACTTAGAACCTAAGACTTTGGAGATCAATATAAATTCCAAAAGGGTATCTAATTGTATCCTTAGTTTTCTAAAAGGTGATCGGGAGGAAAAGTTAAGTTCCAAAAACCACCTGGATAGACCTACAAGGAATTCTAGGACAGTCTTAGATAACTCCTCTATGTCAGTTGGAGGACCAAACCAAGGGTTGATTCTCAATCCTTATAACATAAGGAAGGTGTCCCAAGAGAAAGTTGAGATTAGAGAGGTAATTGGTGAATACTTCTATTCTTTGGCTTAGAATAAGGCTAGTGTCCCTAAAGCCCAAAGTTGCAAGATTTTTGATTGAATAGTATTCAATTGGGAAAGGTCAGTAAGGAACTCTACCGCCTTGAATAGGTAGAAGGAATTTTTTAAAAAGGGATCAAGGACCCAAGTAGAGACAAAGTTGGGTTAGGTGGATTAGGGAAAAGAAAGTGTAGACGTCCAAAATCGTCCTTATATTAATTTAATTAATATTCCCATAGCACTATAATTAATTTTAATTAATTATATCTGTTATATTCTTCTATCTATTTAGTTAAATTTATTTAATTAAATA
>MU228390.1:563294-574450 GCA_018584345.1 Thuja plicata | reverse complement strand
GTATGAACATGTTTAGAATAAATGTATGAAATGCACATGTATGATTTAGATGTAAAGATGTATATATGCAAATGATGTTATGTAAATGTAATGCATAGGTGAATATGAATTACGTAAATGCAATGTGTAAATGATTATGAATTATGGATATGAATATGTATATGGTACTAACATCTCATGCATGATGACAAATGCTAACCAAAGAATATGTGAAGAATTGAGATCAAGGATCAAATAGCTGTGCAGTCATTTATGAAACACGAACGGTGAAGAAGAACTCTCGAAAGTATGAACCCAAAAGAATGCAATGAAGAGAACACCGAATTATTGTCACAATGCAAGTCTAGAATGAAAAATGTAATCCTATGCTAAATACAATATGAAGGTGCAATTCTAGGACATGGTTGTGAGACCCATCGTATGTTTATCATCATTGAGCATTTTTTGGAACATCAAAGTTGATACAACCCTTATTGGCGCCACAATGAAACCATAAGGATATGATTATGACTTATCATCGAATGAAATGTAGGAAATGAACGTAAGCACCAGGGCACAAAAGCCAAGATGACCTGAACATTGTTTCTAGTTAATGTTGCAAGAGTACACCAGTATCGAGGCATTCAAAGCCAAGATAACCAAGAGTGTGATCATGCGTAAACAACAGATCAATAACAAATAAAACAATAACAGTCAGAGCAATACCAAGCAAGGAGATAGTACCAACCTCACCATGGCATACAAATAAACAAGATCAAGGGATGTGAGGCTGTTCCACCTTATTGCGGGAGCTCTTATCACATACACCTTTTTTATTTGATATTTTTGGATCATCGAGACTACACCAACAAGCAGTATACAAAGAAAAATATTAATGAAATCCATAAGAATAGACAGAATACAAAGAAATATTCAATCATAGCTCAGCATGTTTCAAAGTTTGTGAATGTGGATGTGTATGAGGTGTTGAAAAACACCGTTATGCTTGTGCATGCATTGTGTTTGATTGTTATCGATAGATGTTTATGTTTGAGATATCCAATGTGTGTTGAAAAACATAGATGTGTCCAAAGATAGTGTTAAAAAAACACTGTTTATGGTGGTGTTGAAAAACACTAGTTTGTGTCAGTAGCGAGTTGTCCTTGAGAAGTGACAAGATTACTGACTCAAGTGTAAACCAAATATGTGAGAAAATGGGGGGCCTGCCCCCAAGTAACGATGACTGACTTGACGTATGTTTGTGAGGAAAAACCAGATGTGATTGCCCCCAAGCGTATGGCACTGAATCAATGACAAGTCAGGAGGGTTCGCAAAGGAACCAAAGTGTCATGAAAGTGACTGGAAGATATGTACAAACTAAAGCATAGAATTGTCAAGACTGAGTATCGATAGATAGAACGTGTGAGTATAACTTCAACTGTGATGAATGTGAGAAATCTTGATAGAATAATGATAGTAGGTAGACGTAGTGAGAACCACTGGTGACTGACGTGAGAGAGATTCTCAAATGAAAGGATCGTGGTATAAGCTATACATCAGTAGGAAGATGTAGTGAGAACCACTAGTGACTGATGTGAAGAAGATTCTCAAGAAGAGACATCTTAGTAAAAGCTAAGTGACAGTAGGCAGACACAGTGAGAACCACTGGTGATTGTCACAGAGAAGATCCCAAAAAGATAATAGGATAGTGCCCCCTAGATCAGGAGGGTCATGCTAAGAGTATGACCAGTTTCAATCCATGTGAGTTGGCGTCTTGACAGGAACTGAAAGCAAATGAAAGCAGGAAAGCAGCAAGGTGGGAAAGCAAATGCATAAAGCCAAGCGGTGCTGTGATGGATATAGCATTACGGAACAAGAGGCGCCTATTTACCAGGTTTTCACCTTCTTGACAGAAATTCTTTTTTTTTTTGCTACCATGACACCTGTTTGCCAGGTTTTCATCAATGGCACCTTTTTTTTTCTCTTTTTCTCTTTTTTTGTATTTTTCAATTTTTTGAATTTTTGGAATATATGATTTTTTTGGAGATACATCAAAGCACCTATCACTAGGTTTTCACTAAGATGATCATTTTTTCATGAATTTTTTAGATTTTTAGAATTTTTTTAGGACTTTAGTATATACATGAGCATACTGAAGATGTCTTAGTTGTAGAACCACTTTAGATGAAGAGCGTTGATGGGCTCTTTGACTTGTTCTCCTTTAGTAGTAGAGAGTTGATAGGTACAAGACCCAAACACTATAGTAACAATATATGGACCGACCCAATTCGGTTCAAACTTGCCTTTCTGGACCCGATGTTGCTGATTCTTAGGGTTCTCCCTCAGAATGAGGTCACCCACTTGGAAGTCCCTTGGTCTAACCTTTTTGTTATAGCACTTGGACATCCTCTTCTGGTATGCTCTCAAGTGATCAAACGCCACTTGGTGACATTCAGCAAGTAATTCTAGCTCTTGTAGCTGAGATATTCTAGTATCTTCATCAGTAACGAGGCCTTTCAGAGAGACTCACAGGGAAGGAATCTCAACCTCAATAGGTAGCATAGCATCTGCTCCATAAAACAATGCACAGGGAGTAGCCCCTGTTGGTGTTCTTATACTTGTCCTGTATGCCCAAAGAGCTAGATTGATCTAGAGATGCCAATCTCGTCTAGATTTATGTACTGTGCGGTGCAGGATCTTAAGGATTGTTTTTTTGGAAGCTTCCACCCATCCATTACCCTGAGGATAATAGATGGAAGACCAGTGTTGAGTAATTTTGAACTTAGAGCATAGCTCTGTCAAATCCTTGTTTTTAAATTGTCCCCCATTATCAGTGATAATCACTGAGGGTACACCATGCCTGCAGATGATGTAATTGAGAATAAACATTGTTGCTATTTTGCCACTGGCCACGGTGAGAGGGATTGCCTCCACCCACTTAGTAAAATAATCCATAGCTGTAATGATAAACTTATGTCCATTGGAGGATGAGGGGTAGATCTGACCCACCAAATCAAAGGCCCATTGTTGAAATGGCCAGAAAGTAATGAATGGAATCAACTCCTTGGCTAGAGCATGAATCAAGTTTCCATGTAATTGACATTGTTTGTAGGACTTAGTAAACTGTGTTGCTTCTTTTTCCATATCTGGCCAGTAGTAACCAGCTCTAATAAGTTTACAGGCCAATGTTAGGCCGTTAGAGTGTGACCCACAGATGCCTTCATGAACCTCCACTAACGCTTGTTTGGACTCATCAGGTTCTAAACACCTAAGGAGGGTACCGTCTAGACCATGTCTATACAAGTCATTAGCAATGATGATGAACCGTGAAGCACTGCAGATTAGGTGACATTTCTCATTCCGGGAGTAAGTGTCCAAAATAATCTGGTCACGTAGGTAGGAAAATATGTGGTGGTAGCGAGATGAGTCATGTCCTATGACATAACAGATCATCCGGGAGTCAAGGGAGTCATAGGCTGGGTAGCGTAACATCTCCACTAGGAATTCATGTCTAAAATTATTTTCAGGCATTTACAGCATAGAGGCAAGAGTAGCCATGGCGTCTGCCACTTTATTATCTGTCCTCGGAACCTGTTGAAATGTGATATGAGTAAAATACTATTTGAGATCATCAACCAACCATTTATAAGGTACCAACTTGTCATCCCTTGTCTAATATATGTCATTGACTTGACTGATGACCAATAATGAATCTCCAAGAACATTTAGTTCATCTACGCACCACTCAAGGGCAATCTTCATACCGTTAATGAGGGCTTCATACTCATCAATGTTGTTTGTACAAAGAAACAACATCTTGTATGCTTTTGGTAATGAGTACCTTTGAGGTGTAATGAATAGGATCCCAGCACCTAACCCCTGTTGGGTAAATGAACCGTCAAAAAACATAGTCCATGAGCGATGTGTAAGAAGTAATATGGACTCATCTAGAAATTCAATGTGCAATGGTTGATGATCAACTAGAGGTGCCTCTGCCAACTGATCTGCTATCACTTGGCCCTTAATGGCTTTCTTTTCAACATATTCAATATCAAAATCACTGAGAAGCATGAACCATGTAGCTAGTGTACCTGTGAGGGTAGCTGTACTGAGTAAGTATTTCAGAGGATCAATTTTAGCAATTAGGCATGTAGTATGAGCCAACATATAGTGTCACAATTTTTGTGAAGCAAACACCACTACAAGGAAAGCCTTCTCTATAGTAGAGTATTTCATTTCATATGACACCAGAGTTTGACTAATGTAATAGATAGCTCTTTCTTTCTTGTGTTGGTCTTCTTGAGCCAATAAGATACCCAATGAGGTATCCGTAGCAGATATGTAAAGTATAAGTGGCTTCCCATGGATGGGAGGCATCAAGATAGGCGGGTTCACCAGATATTGTTTGATTTGTGTGAACCCTTCATCACATTCTTTATTCCACTGATAAGTCATAGCCTTGTGCAAAGTCTTGGTAAAAGGTTGGGACTTGTCCGCCAGTTGAGAGATAAAACACCAGATAGACTGTAGGTGCCCTTGAAGTCCTCTCATTTGTCTGATATTTTTAGGTGGTGGCATTTCCAGAATAGCTTGTACTTTTTTATGATCTACTTCAATACCTTTAGCAGAGATGATATATCCAAGTAATTTGCTAGATGTTATGCCAAATGCACACTTCTTAGGATTAAGTCTCAGACTGAATTATTCCATATGATCTAGTATAGGACCTAGATCAGCAAGATGTTTCTTTCGGTGCATGCTCTTAGCCAAAGTGTCATCCACATAATCTTCCATTGTTTTATGCATCATGTCATGAAATATAGTGGTAACAGCTCGTTGATATGTAGCACCTACATTTTTGAGTCCAAAGGGCATGATATTCCAATAGAAGGTGCCCTAGGCACATGTGAAAGCTATTTTCTCTTGGTCCTCTAGTGCAATTTTTATCTGGTTATTATAACCAGAGAAACCATCCATTAGTGAATACATTTCATACCCAGCTGTCATATCTACGATCATATCAATATTAGGCAATGGAAAATCATCCTTAGGACATGCCAAATTCAGGTCTCTGAAGTCTGTGCAAACTCATATGGATTTATCATGTTTGGATACTGGAATAATATTAGAGATCCACTTGACACAATCAATTACTCTGATAAACACTGCCTTAAGAAGTTTCTCTAATTCAGCTTTGACAAGTAGAGCTACATGTGGATGCATTTTGCGAAGCTTCTAGTTGATTGGCTTAACACCTGGTGTAATAGACAAATGGTGCATGATTATATTAGGGTCTAATCCAGGCATATCTGAATATTTCCATGCAAAGTTAATCTTTTTGTTTCTGAAGAATGTAGTGAATTCCTCTGTTTCTGCCTCTGATAGTGATTGTGCCAAGTGAATAATCTAAGGTTCTGCCTCTATACCCAAGTTGATAGGTTGGGTTGGGTCAACAAGAATAGATGATCTTTCCTAAAAATGACTTGGGAGGGCATCAAGTATCTCATCCTCAGGTGCCTCAAAGAGGTTTTCACCCTTGGATACATTTTTTATTTTGACTATTTTAGGCTCTATACTGCCACAAGGTGGTTTTCACCATCAGAGTGCCTATTTTTTCTTCTTTTTATTTTGTGACTAATATACTTGATGTTCGCCTCGGTCATGTTGACACTTGCTTCACTGGTAGGATACATTACAGGTTTGACATCGTTTAGGTAACAGGCAAGAGCATAATCATTCTAGAACGTAAGGACTTCACTAGATGGGGAGGTAGAGTTCCACTCTATAAGCTCAGGATGGCGAAGTGAAAGAGGAGTGATGGGTTCAAGTGCGTTCATGGTATAATCATCAAAGGCATGAACAAGTAAGTTGAGACCCAAAGCGATCTCATCTAGAGGTATAGTCAAATTCCTTTGATTCCTAACGACCATAGTAGACAACATGTTAACACCTAGGGAGTCAGACTCATGTGACCCTACACTAGACCGTTCACCTACTTCGAGAAGGTTTTCATATGCATTAGCTATATCCGTATCTCTGTCAGATGTGGCATAGGATAAGCTATCAAGCTCATATTCATGAGAGTCCATTTCATCATTAGGTCTGATGTCAAGAACATGAGTGAAACCAACTCTTTGTCCCCAGTTGGGATGGGTTCTTCCTAGAACCTCTACTATAGTCATATGAGTACCTTTTGACCTAGGTACCTCAGTAGTGGTTGTAGCATCAGCTGCCTCTTGTGTAAAGAGAAGTGACTAGAATTCCTAGTCAAACTGGTCTTGAAAGTGTGGTGGTATGTATAAATCATTGTGATGACCAGGATTCAGAGTATATATTTCTTTCCATTCTTCATAAGTTAATGGAGCAATGGAAGTGGTGGTATCAAAATTGCTATTAGTGTCTACTGTACTGACATGCAGTACAAAGTTATCTGGCTCATCAAAGAATGCTGCCAGGTTTGGTGGAATAGGATAAGGAAAAGTATCCTCATCAGAGCTGTCTGCAGGTTCTATAATTTTAGGTGTTTCTACAGGTGTTGGTATCTTATCTTCTCAAGGTACAAACTTGTTTATTCCCAATTAGAATGTGAGTTTTTGGAAGCCTATTCCTGTAGAGTCGTGTGTCCTATGACCAATAGCTTCAAGTGGTGCAATCAAGCCCTTATGATTTGTACCTATGGGACCATTTCCTTTGTAGCCAAAATGTTGCATAATAGATAAAACTTTTCCATAAGTTTCAGGTTTCATGTCATAAGGAGGAGTTTGTTCAGAATTGTCTTCTCCTTTATAGATCCAAGCTTTGATAGCTCTATCTTTAGATTCTTCTTCTAATGGTACTATGGCTTGTACAAAAGTACCACCATATTTTGTTGCAGGAGGAACTGTAGAAGGTTTAGTGCTCTCAGAAGGTCTCCCATAAGAACGGGGAGACAATGGAAAAGATGTAATAGATAGCACAGGTTCAATTTGATATCCCCCCATGCCAGTTTCTTTGAGTGTCAAAATTTTTTCCATTTCTTTTAATTTATCCTCAAAAAGTTCAATAGATTCCTTGTTAGTAGGCACAAGGATGTCAACAAATTTTGTGAGAGCATTGCAGTCATAGCGTGTATTAGCAGGTATACTAACTTCAAAACCTTGGAATGGGAACTTAATGCATTGGTGGTATGTAGAAGGAATAGCCTGCATTTCATGGATCCATGGCCTTCCTAGCAGAATATTGTATGCCAAAGGAATGTCAAGCACTTGACAGATAACATCACGTTCAACAAGACCAACTCTTATAGGCAATACAACTAGCCCCTTGGATTTACATTCTTCCTCATCATAGGCTTTAATGGTAATCTTTTTGTGAGCATCAATCTTTTCCATAGCCTAACTCAATAAGGAAACTAGCAGAGAAAATATTTAGACCAGCACCATTATCTATGAGAACATGACAAACACGCTTGGGACCAATCATGACTTCAATGTGCAGTGGGTTATTATGCGGGTGACTCAAAGAATGGTCATCTTCCTCAGAGAAAGACAAGTAATGTGAGGAGGTCAAGTTACCTACCATAGATTGAAACTGGTCAAGATCAAGATCTTTTGGGACATTCTCCTCAGTGAGGGCTTTGTCCAGGATTTCCCTATGAGTAGGGGAGATTTTCAGGAGCTCAAAAATAGTTATCTGAGCATTAGTACGTTGCAATTGATCAAGAATGCTGTAATTGGTAGCATTAGATGAGGAACCCACTTTGTGATTCTTAGTTACAGAGTCAACCTTAGCTTTTTCTGAAGGTTGAGTTGATGTAGATATAGGAGGCTCAGGGCCTTTGAGAATGAATTTAGCGCGAGATCAAGTAACAACATTAGTGCTAACTTGAGACTGTCCTTGTTCAAAAGACTGAGGTATAGACCCTCACAAAATGAAAGGCGTTTTAGACTTGGAAGTATCTTCTTTTCCCTTGAGAATGATGACATTACATTATTCAGTGTCAATAGGTTCAACCATATTAATGACATTGTCATTATTGTTGTAAGTATAGTTGACCTTAGAATTAGTATTTTTTCCTTTGGATGATTCACCTTTCCCATGAGGAGGAAATGGGTCCTTGAAAGCTTGGTGATCAAAATTTTTGTTGTGACCTCCCATAGCAATAACCTCACTATCAATGAGATCCTAGATTCTATGGCACAGTTTAAAATAAGTACCTATTTTATGACCTTTGTTTTGGTGAAAATCACAATAAGTGGATTCATTCCACCAAGGGGGTCTTGGTTGTGGATCATAAGGTCGTGGATTATCCAAAGGAGTAAGTAAATGATTGTCTACAAGAGTCTTGTAAACAGCCTTGAGAGGTTCTCCTAAAGGAGTGAATTCACGCTTGGGCCTAGGAGCCCAAGATTTAGACCCAGAAAATTGTGAAGTACTTGGTTTTGAACAAGGAAAGTGGACTAGGACCAAGCTTGAAACTGTCTAAAAGTAGTTGCATAGAACGTGCCAAAAGGTGAAGTATCCTTGGTGCAAATCATCTAGGATGAGGCTTAAACAAGCTAAGAGATGACTATTACAACACAAGGCATGACAACAAAGTTGAAATACATCAAGAGGACATGAGACAAGACCAGTTTAAGAAAGAATCACGTAGTTCTCAACCTAAGAAACTAAGTTTCAGACTGTGTAGAGATGAATGGAAAAAAAATAGACCCATATCAGAGACCAGATTGGATAGAAGAATAACTGATTGATAGATTTTAGCTTGCTATTTTGGACAAAGGACTGCAGTTTTGCACGACAAAATGCTATGTTGTGCAAAGATTCTCACCGTACCATGCAAAGAAATGCTTGCTTCATGTGAATAATGACACCAGTTTGACAGAATAAAGACTGACAAAAAATGCACTTTTTGCAAAATGTCGTGCGACAGTGTACTACGTATCATGCAAAGATTCTCACCGACTGATGCGAAGATTGCACAATTTCACGCGAATCTATGCAAATGATAAAAAAAGGACGTTGACAGAATCAGACTGTTAGGACTAGTTTGCATTTCCCAAGATAAATCATGCTATTTTCTGACAGATAGTTCAAGTTACAGATCATTTTCGACATGTTCAAGTTTGTGTGTTTTTGATAGTTTCGATTGTTCAAGTGATACACCCACGCAAAACACATTAAGAAGAATGTTTGTAGTACCAGAACAAGTATGTTACAATCCTAGGATAGCCAAGACAATATCTTTTGAATCTCCACTTGAACCAAAGTTTAGCTACGCTTACTCTTAGCAGATAACTTAGAAGCTTGGAACACGGGCTCCTCCTTACATATGCACTCACTTCTCAGGCATAGCAAGCTTCGGACCCCAAATGAATTTCTTCCCAAAGGGCTGTTATCTCTACTAAAAGCAGTAAGAATGTGGGGCATCTTAGTCGGTCTCTGACCTTCTGTGCCAACAAATAAAGGGTTTTTGGAAAAATAGAACAACAGTTTGTAGTAAGGTCATCCGTTCAGGTGGTTGTGATCAAGTCATTTTCCCAATAAAGGGGGCTCTCCCAATCCGTTCAAAGCAAGGCTTTCACCTTAACGATGTCAGGACTTTAATGCACCACTAGGGTACTGGAGGATATTTTGGTTGCCACAACAAATTCACACCTATCTTTTGTGACATTAATCACAATAGCATTTTTTGTATACCGGTTTGGAAGGGCTTAGCTTTAGCCTGTTACCGGTTGGGCATCCACTCTCACCAGCTCTGCTAAAGCTCTCGGGAGCTAGCCACTCTAGAAGAATCACATGAATTTATCTTACACCCAAGATCCATAAAGGTGAGTGGAGAGGATACGTTCATGTAGTTCTTAGGATTACAATCTAAAAAACACTTCAATCACGCAAGACAATGATTCATTTTAAGCACCAACCGAAGTGTGTTTTAACTACTAGAAATAGATATAAGAAGTGGTGAAAACATGCAAGGTCTTCAAAAAACATCCTACAATAAAACCCATTATTAGTTTGTAATGCCTTTCTTCATATCAACATCCTACAACAAACATTTTAGAAGTTTATAATGGCTTTTTTTGTCTCAACGTCCTGCAAACCACTGTTATGCTGTTTCAAAAGATAAAATCAGAGAAACAAAAATGTCAGAAAATAGTAGATGGTTAGAAAACCAAGGTAAAAATATATCAATTTGAAAGCTCTGGTCTGGAATTTCATGCGATAAAGTATCCTAGATCACGCGAAGAAGTTCTCTAAGCCACCCGAAGAACTAGAAAGTTCGCGTGAGACGAAAAGAAAGTTCTCGCGAAATTAAAACTAAACTTGTACGGAAGTACAGACAAAATGCAAAAAAAATGAAAAATATGAGATGAAATGAGGTTAGAATAGAAATGTACCTTCCCCACGATGGGTGCCAGAAATGTATGTGTTAATTTTGGCCTTGTTAATCAACCACACACTTCAACATAGTCCTTCTTCACCAGGTGCACACAAGGCTGAATATGAGATTATTCATCCTGCCTGCCTGCATGATTTGACCTATTGCCTTCTATCCAGACGGGGTTTTTGAAATTGCTCTTAGAACAAGAGACTCACAACCATGGACCAATCTAGGAACGAAGGATTTATCACGATGAATGCAATACAATGCAAAATTAAGCTAGGAATTGAAAGATGTAAGATGATCTAAGCCATGATGATAAATGAAATTTATTCTAGAAATTGAGATTAGTCTATTGAAATATGAAATTATTCTATATGATATTAGCAAGAAAATGAGACAATAATTCAGTATTCTAACAATGCAAAAGTAAGTGGGCGGGGGCTTTGAATGAAGAATGAGAGTTCTTTTATAGACTCAGAGGTTGTTCAGAATGAAAAGTTTCCTTTTTAAAATAAAATAGATAGAAAAGCTAGTTAAAAATAGAAAGCTTTATTGAAAAGAATTCAATAAATTGTTATCTCCCTGCTTTAGTTGTTTTCTTTCTTTGATTTAATTGTTTTATTTGATTTATCTATTTTTCTCTCTTTAAAGTAGGATTAAAGAGAAATTTCCAATTCTGAATAGAAGAAAGATTTTTGAGAGATTATCCAATTAATTAAATAAATATGACCTCATAATTGGTTTTTCTCAATTATCTGAATAGTTAAATTCAATTATTGAAAATGAGGATATTTATTTAATAATTAAATAT
>MU228390.1:538225-563244 GCA_018584345.1 Thuja plicata | reverse complement strand
TTAATTAAAGTGCTAGGACTTTATAATTAAATTAATTCGATCATAAGGTTTGTTTAGCCAATAGATATTTAGGAATTAAATGTAATGTATGATTAATGCAGATTTAGGATTTTCTACATTTGACACTCAGGTCGAGTAGAGTCACTTAAAACTCAAAATTGCCTAGTAAAATAGGACTTTGATGTTCTAGAAGAGTGACAAATGCAACAAAATTGGTTAAGGTTGCAAGTTGCCAATTTTGGGGTGTTACAGTTCTCATTTAGGACTGCTAGAGATGGCACAAGTGCATTTCTCAACTGAGTTTGTCAGACTCTTATCTTTCTGATTTCCAAGTTAGCCTTCTCAATCTTGTCCAACTATCCTTGATAGACATTATTGCATATGTTCATATCTTGCGTGGAAGTCTCAACTAATTTTTTGATGCTATCCACCATTAACTCTACCTCTTCTACCTTTTTAATGTGCTTAGAGGTGAACTTCTCTCTATCCATGCAGTTGGCTATAACTTTCTTTCCCTTAGCTGACAATTCTTTCAGTATGGATTGCCCAATCTTTAAGGAGTTCAAGTCTGAGGTAAAGTTCTTTACCAAATAATTCAGTCTCTCCTTTTTGTATTCATCTTCTGCAATGTTAGTAGCTAAATCTACTAGGTTTGTAAAATGTGTTTTGAAGTTTGTTAGAATGTTGTCCACATCTTCAACTGATTGAACTTTTGCTACTTTCTTGTCAGCAGGAACTAAGTCATTCAATATGTTTACTGATTCCAAAAAGTGAGGGTTCCTCATCACTTGTTTCTCCTTTTCTTTTTCCATAGCAAGAACGGTGATCTTGATTAGGTCTTCTTCTCCCCATGCATCCAGACTTGCTGAATCAGGAGTTAACCTTGACAACAATGAGGTAGATGGTTGAGTGGATGGTGAGAATATAGTATTCTGACTAGTATCCATACATTCAATCTTTATTGGTGTCTCATCACCTTGAGTATCTTTTTCTTCATTTATGTCAATTGGATCATTGGTGGGAACTTTATCTTGTTGTGTAGATGTATCATCAGTGCACATTTCTTTAGTGCTTACAAATGCTTTATCAACTTTTTCCATATCTTTTTCAGATGCTGTCATGGATATCTTGATATTATCAACTACTATAGCATCTTCTAAGTCTTTATCTGTATCAAAATTTATTGTCACTATGGGCACTGAAACATGTGGACCTGTTGTAGGTGCTTTCTAAATCACTAGTTTTGTAACTTGTTTAGGAGGAGCTGGAGTTTCCTTTGTAGTAGGTTTCATTGTTGGATACATGTGTCTATCTATAAACACTTGTTAAAATGCCTTTTTAGTCTCTTTACCTATCTGTTCATATTCTTTTTTCATAATATGTAAAGTCCTTGTCTTGGTTCTGAGATGAGGCTTCACCAGATCTAATAATATAGCCTGCTCATCATGCGAGCATACAGGGAGAAGAGTATCCAATGTTTGTTCTCAAATATTCATGTCTTCCTCTATTGCATGTCTTTTCATGATCTTCAATATGTTCCATAATTGATTCGGTATCATTGTCTTGAGTTCAAGAACTGTCTTCTTAAACTCAATCATATGAGATATGATCATAGAATGTATCTCAGTCTTATTTATTTCTTGATACTTGTCATAGACTTTAGAAAGTGTATCTAATCTCCCTTCATTTACAATCTTGTTCTTCAAAACATTTAGACTAGGTCTTTATCCTACCTTAGGAGGAGCTTGAGTATTCTTTTCTTTTCTCCGAGTGTTCCTTGAGGATGGGTGATTTGTGGGCACTTGTTTTCTTCCTCTAGTCTTCTTGATTGGTGTAGAAAGTGGAGATGAGTCTAAGTCAATGGTGGTAGAGGGCACAAAGGTGCTCTCTACTTTATTTTTCTTTTGGATCTGTTCAGCCTTCTCAAGTTCTTTTTCTATCTTGGCATCTCTAGCTTTGTCAAGATGTTCTTGAGTGACTCCATAAACTTTTAGTATGTTAGATGTAATTCTGGATGCTTTCCTTTTATTATCAGCACTATGTAAGATAGTATCCACTTAATTGGTCTTATCTCTGTAAGTTCCCCACCTAGGCTCATTAGGATCTTTGGGTGCAAACAATAGAACTTTTGCATATCCTTCTAACACATGTTCTTCCACTTCATAACCAAGAGGATGAATCCATTTGGTTCTAGGTTCAACTGCCTCCATGCAAGTGCAATCTATTTCTACCATGAAACATATGGTATCCTTATATTTTTCAACTATCTTCTCAGATAATCTGAACCTATTCTGCATTTTGATCCTAAATGTATTAATATCCATATCCATGGCATCCCTTGCACTGCTCTCTAAAGTAGCCTTAAGAGAAATCTGAGACATTGTGGGTTTTCTCCTATCTAGGTAAAGGTTTGCAACCTTTCCAACAATATGGAAGTACAAATAGATGATCAAAGATCCAAACTTGAATGTCTTGCTCTTGTCATGCTTGATGGTTTGAATGTTGTCAATCAATTGACCGTGCAAGATCTCACATAGGTTGTATTGAGTGTTATCCTTCACCATTCTGATAGCTTCTAGGACTGTTGCTACAGAGACACTATTCAACCTGCTTGCTTGCTGAAACTTATACCCAAGTATCATAGTTAGAAGTTTTATTTCATCTTCCTTGATAGGGTCAACTGCCATTCCACGCTTGTCACTTCTAAATAGGCAAACTTGTTCAATTTTCTTCTTGACATCCTTGCCAGTAGGAAAAAATGGTCCAGTCTTAGGATGTGTGGTTAATTCATGGATTAGGTTAGTAGTGATGTGCATAGGGATGTCACCAATCCAATAAAGATCATCATGTATTCTGCTTAGCAAAATCTTCACCCATTCTGGCTCATCAAACTCATGCACATTTGAGTATTCAAAAATAGGGTTATCAATCAAGTGTGCAAACTCATCCTTGAATGTGTAATTAGGTTTCATCATAGATCCCATATGAGTGGCTATGCTGATATCTCCTACTATTTCCTTCTTACACTAAATATATGCATGGATATCTTCTACGTGAACAACACCTAGCAGGGTTTTGGAGAAAGCTCCTTCCACATCATCTAGTATGGATTTGAATGGATGTTTCTTGAATACAAATCTCTTCCTCTCTGCAATATGAAATACTACTAGAGTCACCATACTTACTTGGAAATTGCTTAAGTAGGGTTTCATGAAATTTTGAAATGGCGCGACTGTTAGGGTTCTGTTCCAAACTTCTTATCCATTCGCTTAACTACCAAATCTATTATGCTTTTGTGCCTTGATGCCTAGTTCTCCAATGCTCTCAAAATTCTATGATCTCAAATGCAAGTGTGAAGAAGATTGAAAACTTACTTTCTTGTATACAATCTACCGCATTTAATGTTTGCAACCATACGTAAATTATTCAGAGATTTTGCAACTTTGATCTTGATGCATTTGAGACAATGCATGTATGCATACTGCAATATTATGTGATTATAACCATTAATCCATAGGTGCATACTCAGAGGTGAGTATACCAACTGTGTAGGGGTCTTGAGCTAGAATAGCTCCCCCTAAGACCAAGAAGGTCTATTCGAGAAGAAGTAGAGGGTGTGTCCATTGTGGATGCATCAACTACTTTGTCAACATAATTGTCCTTCTTTACTTCAACCCAAATCTTGCTTGAATCTTCTTTTTCTTGAACAAACTTAACTTCTCCTTCTTCTTTAAATAGTGATTTCTTAGGATCCTCCTTCTTTTGATTTTTGGATCTACAAAAACTTGAGATGTGTCCAGCCTTTCCACATGTGTGACAAATGATAGGAGGTTTGATGCTTTTGTTCATCATGTTGCACTGGTTTGCTGTGTGTCCATTGTAGTTACATATCTGACATGTGGTGTTCTGCAAATTCCTTTGAGGTTGATTTCTCTAATTGTTTTGATTCATTCTTCTTTGATTCTACTGTGATTGATTTCTTTGATTTGTTCTGCAATGTATAGCCCTGTGACCAAATTTATTATAGGAGAAACAATAACCATTGAAAGGTCTTACCTCTTTGTAATCTCTTGCCAAATGACCATGTTTGTTACATGCATAACAAGTTCTGTTAACTTGCTTGATTTCCCCTTTAGGTGGATCTGTCTTAATCTCTATAACACTTTCAACTTTATTTTCCTTTGAAGATACTTCATGATCTTTCTTTCTTTCTTATAATAAGTTATTTTCAATTTGTGCTACACTGTATCTAAGACCAGTAGTGTCACCTTTTTTCTTTTGTGCATTAAGCTGAGATTGAAGTGAATCAGAACTTGTGTGAAGTTTATCAATCTTATCCTTTGCTTCTGTTAATTCAGATTCCAACTTCTTCTTTATGTTTTCCAATTCCAGGACTTTCATGTTTTCTTTCAAGAGTTCACCATCTAGTTGTTTGATTTCTTTGATCTTTTCTTCAATAGCAATTTGGCTGTCTATGAGCTGTTCATCTAGATTTTCAACTTTATCTTTCAGAGACATATTCTCTTCATTGAGATTTTTGATCATTTTCCCTAAATCACTTGTAGAAAAATCTTTCAAATCTTTTCTTAATTTCTTCATAAGCATTTGTGAGCCATCAACTTTTAGTCTCAGTTCTTCATTTTGTTTTTCAGATCTATCAAGATCTTCAAGAGCTGCTTCAAGATTCTTTTTCAAATGTTTTGCTTCTACTGAGTCCATGATCTCCTCAAGTGGTTAAACTTATTTGCTGAGGACCAGAGCTCTGATACCAATTTTTGGAAACACTGAGAGGGGGGAAGTGGGGGTGAATCAGTGTTTGTCTATTAATTACTTTTTAGCAACTTAAATATAAATCAAACATACATAGAATGAAGCTTAACATAAGAAATCATAACACATGATATGATTATGAGGAAACCCTGATCAGAGGAAAAACCCAGTGGGAATTAGCACCCACAAATATTGTACTAGGTATAATGAACCTGTTAAAGTTACTTTGCCCTGTTAGAAGCAGTCTTTACAATATGAGTACAATGACCTGGTTAAAGGTCTAACCCTGTTAGGAGTCTTTTACGAAACCCTGTTAAAGGTATATGGCTCATTGCCTAGGCTCACTGCCTAATAGGATGAAGGCTACAACCTTCTGAAAGTTGATATACACTATATCAAAAGTGAACTGTTGTGATGGCATTGTTGTCAGATCAGTTCCATGTATGCGCGAATGCTCTTACTCTCTTAAAGAGATATATCATATTCTAACTTCATTATACTGCACTTCTGTATCTTCCTCTTACATAAGAATCAACAGTTGTAACATAACTTTACATTACATACTTATATGTTCATATCTGAATAGGCGTGACCCAAAACAAGACTCTAGCCAGCCCTAAAAAAAAATACACAATGCTTCCAAACAAGTCTGCTTAAGCATGTTTACTACAATGTTAATTAAATCATTAAAAACATATAACCAAAGGCACTTAGCCATTGCATTACAAAATAGTTCATGCTGATAAAAACAGTAGTCAACTTCCATGCTCTTTCTTCTAGATTGCTGTTCTACTGATCTGTTTGTAACTTTGCCGTACTATTGTTCCATACTATGCATGTATAGATGTAGCATGTACACATGTCATAAAATATATATTTGAATGTACATAATCTCAAGTGATCTCTCACACGTGTGCTGATGTGCTGATCACTGAATATCTCTATCTACCCAGTTTTCCATACTTAGTCATTTTGTCTTTCATGACAAAAACTAAACATGACTTTTTTTCCATGATGACAACACAAAATGAGTCATGCATCCTTAGGAAGTCAACTTTCCAACAAAAACAACTTTAAATCAATTACTTATCTCCAGATTTATCTAGATGATTAAAACAATGATAAGTATCTGTTAACTCTATCTTTATCTCTTTGACAACTAAGCATTTTGTCATTTTCTAAACTCTCTATTCTGTCAGTCAATACTTCAATTAGTCATCAGTGATAACTGACTGTTCCATCAGTGTGACTTCAATTATCTTCAGGATCTCCATCCTTGTGTTTTCCATCGGGAAACACTGAAGTTCTTTCCGTTGGGTTACTCTGTGTTTTTCTCGTTGGGAAACACTGCAACTCTTCTCATTGGTAATGTTATGGATTTTCTCATTAGGTAACACTGTGACTCTGCTCTTTTACTCTGACCATCAGGTGCACTCCATCAGTGTATGCAGTCACTTTGTGAATACTTGACTTATAAGCATTACTAATAGCATAGCTTTTGATTCCTTGGTTCTTTGAAGTCTTTTGCAGTATTTCCATGACCATACAGATTACATTAAGTTGAAATCAATGACAATACAATAGATTAAATAGTTTAATTCTTTGCATGATCATCAACTTATCATCTTTAAACATTCAATCAGATACATGTCATCAATCTCTCCCTTTAGCATTGATGGCAACATACTACATTATCATACTATACTATTGCTAATACAATATGAAATATATAGTTTCATCAAACTTTCCTAGTGTAACTATTCCAAATGTCTTTCTTTTGGTAAGCCCAAATAGCTTTGATTTGATTCTTGCAACTTTCTTTCTCTCATATGATGTGTTCTCTCCCTGTGTAAAATTCTCTCCCTTTGACTGTTCTCTTCTTTTGATGTTCCTTGTCAGCAATTTAATTTTCCCCCTTTGTATATACTCTCCCTTTCTGATTTCTTCTCTCCCTGAGATGATAATGGATACAATCTCTCCCTTTATCAGTATGATAATGAGATATCTCTCTCCCTTTGACATTAATTCCAAATGGATCCTTCTATCCATAATATATTCCTTGAATTTCCTAATTCCAAATGGATCTAAATTGTGCTACCACTAACTCAAAGTCACCATAAACCTTTTAACATTTTATACCATGTTTGATAGCAATTTCAAGTCCTAAAAATAATTGACATTCTAATAGTATGTAGGCTGATGTAGCCTTCTAGTCACCTTAATGACTAGTAGACAAGGGTCTGACCCCTAGTCTCTTTCTTAAGTATTCAAATGCATCCTTGGGTAGTGGCTTGATGAAGATATCAACCAATTATTCCTTTGATTGCACATACTCAAGTATCACTTCCTTTGCCTAAACTTGTTCTCTTAAATAATGATACTTGATGGCAATGTACTTTGTTTTAGCATGCATGACTGGATTCTTGGAAATGTTTATTGCACTAGTATTGTCACAATATATAATCACTGGTTCTAGAATTTGCATATGAATACCTTCTAGTAACTATTTAATCCATGCAATATTTGATCAATTTGCAGCAGCAACAACATACTCTGCTTTTGCAGTAGATTGAGAGATGCATCCTTTCTTTTTACTGATCCATGTGACAAGTCTGTCACCCATAAAGAATGCTCCTCCAGTTGTGCTCTTTCGGTCATCAATATTTCTAGCCCAATCGGCGTCTGTAAAGACCTTAAGTTAAAATTTGCCTTCTCTTTTATACCATAATCCATATTCCTCGACATTTTTCATATATCTTAGGATTCTTTTCACAACAGTCATATGTGATTCTCTTGGATTAGAAAAAAGTCTAACAACTATTCCTACTACATGTGCAATATCTGATCTAGTGTGTACAAAATACATGAGTTTTCAATCATAGATCTGTACAAAGTCTGATTTACCTTAGATGACTTGTCCTCCTTTGTCAGTTTGCATCTAGTAGCCATCAGTGTTCTAACTGGTTTGGATTCTTCCATCTTGAATATTTTTAGTACTTCTTTGATGTACTTGGATTGTGTAATGAAAATACCTTCACCTTGTTGCATGATCTGTAGACCAAGAAAGAAATTGATCGTTCCAAACATAGACATCTCAAACTCTTTTCTCATCTCATTATAAAATGATTTGCATAGCATATCATTGCCTCCAAATACGATGTCATTAACAAATATCTCAACAATCACTTCAAATAAAGATTACTATTTTCACTAGTCCTTACAAATCCAATACTTATAAGATAGGAATGAATTCTTTCATACCAGGCTCAGGGTGATTGTTTCCATCCATACAAGGCTTTATGTAGCCTACATACCATGTTCCTCTTTTCTAGATCAACAAACCCTTCTGGTTGCTCAATGTATACCTCTTCCTCAGGTATTCCATTTAGGAATGGAGACTTGACATCCATTTGGTATACCTTGAAACCTTTATATGAAGCATCAGCAAGAAATATTATTACTCCTTCTAGCCTAGCTATGGGTGGAAAGGTCTCTCCATAGTCAATTCTTTCTTCTTGTGCATACCCCTTGCATACTAGTCTTGCTTTATTTCTTGTGACTTCTCAGTTCTCGTTTAGCTTATTCCTGAATATCTATTTTGTACCGATGACATTCTTGGTACAAGTGTCCATGTCTTGTTTTTCTCTATCTTCTCAATCTCTTCATTCATAGCACTTATCCATTCATCATTATCTATTGCAACATTTATAGATTTGAGCTCATAATTGTTAGTAATAACTGAGAGGTGGGTGGGGGGGTGAATCAGTGGCCTCAAATTTATCCTTCAACTTTAACCACCAATCAATAAAACTTAGATTATTATGTCCTTACAAGATGCATTCTATGAAATAATAATAATGATTAACTATCTGTTGGTTTTCTCTGTCAATCCTTATTCTTTCTTGATTACCGATAAGCAGTATAACTATTTACCGAAACTCAATAAATAAGAAGAGTATACCAATCAATCCATAATGAATTATGTAAGATACAAAATAGTAAAGAAATGAATCATACACACATAACACATGGATTTTTAATGTGGAAACCCTACTAAGGGAAAAACCAATGGGATAGGTACCCCAGATTTTCACTCTTCTAAAGTGAGCCCTGTTAAGAGCCAACCCTATTAAAGGTTACAAACACACTGTTAGGTGTGACCTTGTTAGAGGATTTTATACATAGAGGTTGTCACTTAGTATCGGGCATCTAATTTTTCCATCCTTGAATCAGCCTCTCTCTTAGACTGTCAATAGGCATCAGGCATATCCAGTGCTACTTTTATGATTCAACCTTTTTGGCACTCCTTGAGATGTACCTCAATATATAGAAGATTGTTAAGTCCTACTCAATTAAGGGACTTGATGCTTCAATGGTTAAACTGAAACACTATGACATGTTCAATGTATCAATTCAATCCTTTGTGCTCCATACCTTCTGCTTTGTGATGCTGTGCTCACTGTTCGTCAATGTCTATAGAATTCCTTAGCTTATCCTTCAGCTTGTTTGATCAGTGTTGCATGAAGTAGTTCTTCATCAGTTTCTCTTTAGCATCCTCTTTCCATTCACTCTCCTTAATCCCATTCGTAAATGATATAATCTTGTCTCTTATATAGACATAATATTAATTGTTTCTTGATTCTTGAATCTTGGTGTAAAAAAAAATCTAGCCAATTAGATTTAAAGCATAACTCATAATTTGTCTCGTAGATATATTCTTACAAACTGTACAAATTATCTTTAAATCAATCACTTATCTCTGGTCGAATAAAACAAAGTAGACAAGTAGTTAAGTCTATATTTAGCTCTACTAGCTAGATATTTTGTCATTTTTTAAACTCTCTATTCCGTCGGTCACCTTTATAGTTAGTTGTTGGTGACAACTGACTGTTCCGTCGGTGAGACTCTAGTTATCTTTGTGATCTACATCCATCGGGAAACACTATATTTTCTTCCGTCAGGTTACTCTTTGCTTTTCTCATCGGGCAACACTGTGACTCTGCTCATTGGTAGTGTTGTGCATTTCCTAGTCAGGTATCACTGTGACTTTTTTTTTTCTTTGTCCATTAGGTGCACTCCATTGGTGTTGTTTTTCACTTAGTGAATACTTGATTTGTATGCATTACTGTTAGCTTAGCCTTGGTTCCTTTGATTCTCTAAAGTCTTTGGCATTGTTTACTTGACCATACAAATGATATTATGTTGATATTAATGACAATACAATTTATTAACTAATTTAATGCCTTGCATTATCTTCAACTTAACATTGTCAAACATTCAATCAGTTACATGTCATCAATCTCTCCCTTTAACATTGATGGCAACATACTATATTATCACACTATACTATTTCTAATACAATATGAAATACAATAGTTGAGATTCATCAACTACCAATTAACTGATAAAAATGTCTAACCATCGGTAAGCTCTATTTAAGCTTAGATTTGATTCTTGCATCTCTTCATAGCTTTTTTTTCTGATGTGTTGTGCTCTTTCCTTGTGTCTATAACACCCCAAAATTGGCATCTTGCAACCCTAACCAATTTTGTTGCATTTTTTATTCTTCTGAATCATCAAAGTCCTATTGTACTAGGCAATTCTGAGTTTTGACTGACTCTACTTGACCTAAGTGTCAAATGTAGAAAATCCTAAATTTGCATTAATTATACATTATATTTAATTCCTAAATATCTATTGGCTAAACAAACCCTATGATTGAATTAATTTAATTATAAATTCCTAGCACTTTAATTAAGTTATAATCACCCCTCTTAGCTAAAACACAAAAAGGAATTAAATAATATTTAATTATTAAATAAATATCCTCATTTTAATAATTAAATTTAATTATTCAGATAATTCAGAAAAACACATTTATGAGGTCAAATTTATTTAATTAATTAAATATTCTCTCAAAAATCTTCTCTCCTTTTCAGAAATAGAAGTTTTGAATTAACTGTGCTTTAAAGAGAAAGAAAACAGATAAAACAAATAAAACAATCAAAATCAAAGAAAGAAAATAGTTAAAGCAAAAGTAAAACAATTTATTGTATTCTTTTAAAGAAATCTTTCTATTTTAAACTGGCTTTTCTATCTGTTTTATTTCAAAACAGGAAATTTTCTATTCTGAACAACCTCTAAGTCTATAAAAGAACTCCCATCTCTCATTCAAAACCCTTCCTGAATTTCTAGTCATATGCATTGTTAGAATACTGAATTATTGCTACATTCTTAGTTCATAATCTCATATAGAATAATCTCATTTTGCAATAGATTAATTTCAATTTCTAGAATAATCTCATTGAAATCATGGCATAGTTTTAATCTCATTTCTAGTTTAAATGGATCATTTAGATTAATCTTGCATGTTTCATTTATAGACTAATCATTGCATTGCATTCATGGAAGCATAAATCCTTCATTCTAGATTGGTCTATGGTTGTGAGACTCTCATTTTGAGAGATATTTTGAAACCCCGTCTGGATAGAAGGTAACAAGTCAAATCATGTAGACAGGCAAGATGAATAATCTCATATTCATTCTTCTGTGTATCTGATGAATAAGGACTATGTTGAAGTGTATGGTTGATTAACAAGGCCAAATATACCACATACATTTTTGGCACCCACCATGGGGCTCAAGGTAATCTGTTCTAGCCCCATTTCATTACACTTCTTTTCATTTTTTTGCATTTTGTCCATACTTCCGTACATCTTTGTTTTAATGTCGTGCGAACTTTTGCAGCATCTCACGCGAACTTTCTAGTTCTTCGCGGGGCCTTCTACACTTCTTCACATGAAATGTGATGAATCATCACATGAAATTCAATACCAGAGCTTTTATTTGATATTTCTTGTCTTCGTTTTCTAACCATCTACTATTTTCTAACATTTGCATTTCTCTAATTTTATCTTCTAGAACAGCTTAACAGTGGTTTGTAGGATGTTGAGATAAAGAAAAGTAATCATAAACTTCTAACATGTTTGTTGTAGGACACTAAAATGAAGAAAGTCATTACAAAATACTAATGTGTTTATTGTAGGATGTTTGTCGAAGACTTTGCGTGTTTTCACAAATTCTCATGTCTGTTTTTAGTAGTTAGAACACACTTCGGTTGGTGTTTAAAATGAATCATTGTCTTGCGTGATTAAAGTGTTTTCTAGATTGTAATTCCAAAAACTACATGAACGTATCCTCTCCCCTCACCTTTATGGATCTTGGGTGTAAGAGAAATTCATGTGATTCTTCTAGAGTGGCTACCTCTCAAGAGCTTTAGCAAAGTCGGTGAGAGTGGATGCTCAGCCGGTAACAGGCTAAAGCCAAGCCCTTCCAAACTGGTATACAAAAAATGCTATTGTGATTATTGTCACAATAGATAGGTGTGAATTCATTGTGGCAACAAAAATCTCCTCCAGTACCTTAGTGGTGTGTTAAAGTCTTGACATTGTTAAGGTGAAATCCTTGCTTTGAAAGGATTAGGAGAGCCCCCTTAATTGGGATAATGACTTGATCACAACCACCTGAACAGATGTCCTTACTACAAACTATTGTTCTAGTTTCCAAAAACCCTCTATCTATTGGTGTAGAAGGTCAGAGACCAACTAAGATGCCCCACAATCTTACGGTTCTTAGTAGAGACAACAACCCTTTGGGAAGCAATTCCTTTGGGGTTCAAAGCTTGGTGTGCCTGAGAAGTGAGCGAACATGTAAGGAGGAGCCCGTGCCTCCAAGCTTGTAAGTTGTCCGTTAAGAGTAGGTGTAGCTAAACTTTGGTTCAAGTGGGGATTCAATAGATATTGTCCTGGCTATCCTAGGATTGTCATGTTTTTGTTCTGGTACTACAAACATTTTGTTTCATGTGTTTTGCGTGGGTGTATCATTTGAACAATCGAAACTATCGTCAAAACACACAAATTATCAAATTTGAACATGTCCAAAACTATTTGTAACTCAAATTATCTGTCAGAAAACAACATGATTTTATCTCAGGAAACGCAATCTGGTCTTAACTATATGATTCTGCAGACTTTCATTTGTCAAAATTACATAGTTTCACGTGACATTCTTCCAATCTTCACATCATTATCAGAGAATCTTTGCGCAACACACTGGTAATCGTCGCACGATATTTTTCAATCTTGCTATCATTCTATTCACATTCTTTTCACCAGTCTGGCATCATTTTTCATGTGGGACTGCATAGTTTTGCGCACATCTATGAGAATCTTTACATGAGAAGGCACTTCATGTGAGTCTGAATCTTTTTTTCAAAATAGTGAGATAATTCCCATCTGTCAAGCATACTTCTATCAAATCTGGTCTATGATCTGGGTTTGTTTATCTACCTTCTATCTTCACACAGTAAAAAACTTGGTTTCTTGGGTTGAGGATTATGTGATTCTTTCTTAAATTGGTCTCATCTCATATATTTTGGTCTCTTTCTATTGTGTCGTCATGGCTTGTGCCACAATAGTCATCTCTTGGCTATTCTAGCCTCATCTCTAATGATTTGCACCAAGGATACTTCACCCTTTGGCACTTTTTGTGCATTTACTTTGGGACAGTTTCAAGTTTGGTCTTAGTTCAGATCCCTTGTACAATCTTTTTCTATTACTATTACAACTCAAAGTGGAAAAACATTTCCTTCAATCAATCAAGATGAATTTGTGCTTTCCACACCATAGCTGGCTACATCTAGTGAGGAATCATCTCAATCTCCCTCTTTGGTACTTCAACCTTATGTTAAATGGTCATTTCCAGTGGATATTAGTGAGGTTTGAAACCCTTTATTCCAAGAGCACCCAAATTTTGAGGACATTCAAACTTTTCATACCGAGTCTTTACACATTAAACACTTGCATTCTAGTAAAATGATAGATCATAGTCAACTACGTGGACCCTGTTTCAACTAGACTGAAAACCCTCCTCTTCAAGAAGAGAAGAAGATAACCCAAGGGGATATCTTAGACGCTTGCAATAATAAAAACTTCATGAGAATGATGGAGGTCATAATGAAAGAAGAGAAGGATAAATACCTTCTCGAATTGGCTATTCATGGGGCCAAATTACCCTCCAATTACAAGATAGAGACACTTATTGAAAAAGAGGAAGAAACTAAAAACTCCCACTTACAGAAGAAAATGCAAGGCATGCAAGAAAAAATCCTTCAGCTCATGAAGGAGAAAGACAAACCTATTACACAATTCACGCTGGAAAGAATCTGTCCTTTCCCATTTGATAAGATTCTATGCATGCATCCTTTTCCCAAAGGAGTTGAACTCCCCAAATATGATAAATACTTGGGTACATCTGACCCCCAAGAGCATTTGAAAGAGTTTGGTTCTCTCTCTATGGAGTTCATACATGACACAACCTATCTCATGCGTCTCTTCCCATGTAGTTTGGGAGGGTCAACTATGGAGTGGTTCTCTAGACTACGAACTGGCATCAAAACTTTTGATGAAATTGCCAATTTATTTCTACAACACTATTCTCACAACATCCAACATCTAGTTCATATCCAAGATATTTGAAACTTGAAACAAAATCATGGGGAATCCTTCTTGGCATTTCTCCAAAGATGGAGACAACTTTATACATGATATTCTTGCAAGATACCTGAATCTGAAAAGTTGGACATCTTTCTCGATAATATTCTCCCCAACTTTGGGTATCAAGTATAGTTGCAAGGTCCTCTAACCTTTGATGACATGATTAAGAAAGCTATGAGAATCGAGACATTTATGATCAAGAAAGGAGAATTGACCTTACACAAGGAAAATAGACAAGGGTCTTCCTCCTCAAGCAAAGGTAAACCCAAATTTCCCAACAAGAACCAAAATGTTGTGAATGATGGAGTTGTAGACAATGTGAATCCCAAGCCTTCCAAGGCTACCTTTAATCTCACTACCATGATGCAAGCAACCAAAGCCACTGAGCAGGCTATGACAGATTCCAAACCAAGTACTTCATGATTTTCTGGATCTAAACCTTGGGCTCCTAGACCCAAGCATGAGTTCACTCCTTTGGGAGAACCTCTTGATGTAGTTTACAAGAATCTCTTGGACAACCATTTACTCACTCCACTGGATAATTCATGACCTTATGATCTGTAACCAAGACCCTCTTGCTGGAATGAATCCTCTTATTGTGATTTTCACCAAAACAAAGGTCATAAAATGGCTACTTATCTTAAATTGTGGCATAAAATCCAAGATCTCATCGATAGTGAGGTTATTGCTGTAGGAGGTCACAACAAGAACTCTAATCACAAAGCTTTCAAAGACCCATTTCCTCCTCATGGAAAAGGTGAATCATCTAAAGGAAAAAATACTGATGCCAAGGTCAACTATACATACACCAATAATGAAAATGTCATTAATATGGTTGAACCTATTGATACTGAATACTGTAACATCATCATTCTCAAGGGAAGGGAAGATACTCCCAAGCCCAAAACACCTTTCATCTTGTGAGGGTCTACACCTCAATCTTCTGAACAAGAATAGTCTCAAGTCAGTGCTAATGTTGTTACATGATCTCGTGCTAAGATCATCCTCAAAGGCCCTGAGCCTTCTATGTCTATATCAACACAACCTACAAAAAAATTTAATATTGGCTCTGCCAATAAAAATCCAAAATTGGGTTTGTCATCTAATGCTGCCAATTATAGAATTCTTGATCAATTGCAACGTACTAATGCTCAAATCACTATTTTTGAGCTGCTAAAAATCTCCCCTGCTCACAGGGAAATCCTGGACAAAGCCCCCACCAGTTTCAATCCATGGTAGGTCACTTGACCTCCTCCCATTACTTGTCTTTCTCTAAGGAAGATGACCATTCTTTGAGTCACCCACATAATAACCCTCTGCACATTAAAGTCATGATTGGTCCAAAGCGTGTTCACCATATTCTCATAGATAATGATGCTAGCCTTAATATTTGCTTTGATAGCTTCCTTACTGAGTTAGGCTATGACAAAGACTGCATTGATTCCCACAAAAAGATTACTATTAAGGCCTATGATGAAGAAGAACACAAATCTAAGGGGCTAGTTGTGTTTCCAATCAGAATTGGCCTTGTTGAACGAGATGTTACCTATCAAGTGCTTGACATTCCTTTGGCATACAATATTTTGTTAGGTAGGACATGGATCCATGAAATGCAGGCTATCCCTTCAACATACCATCAATGCATTAAGTTCCCATTCCAAGGATCTGAAGCGACTATACCCGCTAATACACGCTATGATTGCAACACCCTCACAAAATATGATGACATCTTTATGCCTACCAACAAAGAATCTATTGAGCTCCTTGAGACTAAATTAAAAGAAATGGAAAAGAGCTTAACACTCAAAGAAACTGACATCGGAGGATATCAGATTGAACATGTGTTATCTATTACATCTCTGCCTTTGTCTCCACATTCTTTTGGGAGACCTTCTGAGAGTACTAAACCTTCTATAGTTCCTCCTCCAACAAAGTATGGTGGTACTTTTGTACAAGGAACGATACCATTAGAAGAAGAAGCCAAAAATAGAGCTATCAAAGCTTGGATCTATAAAGGAGAAGACACTTCTGAACAAACTACTCCACCTTATGACATAAAACCTGAGCAGTATGGCAGAGGTCTATCTATTATGCAATGTTTTGGCTACAAAGGAAATGGTCCTATAGGTGCGAATCATAAGGGATTTATTGCACCACTTGAAGCTATTGGTCGCACAACATGTGACTCTATAGGTATAGGCTTCAAGAAACTCATATTTCAACTAGGGATAAACAAGTTTGTACCTCAAGAAGATAAACAACCAATACCTGAAGAAACATAAAAATTGAAGAATCTGAAGACAATTCTGATGAGGATAGTTTTCCTTGTCCTATTCCTCTAGACCTGGTAGCACTCTTTGCTTAGCCAGATGACTTTATACTGTGTGTCAGTATAGTAGAAAATGACAGTGATTCTAATGACACCACTTCACTTGCTCCATTAACCTATGAGGAGTGGAAAGAAATACAAACTGTAAATCCAGGTCATCAGGGTGATTTATACATACCACCACACTTTCAAGAACAATTTGAACAAGAATCCCAGTCACTTCTCACTACACAAGAAGCTGATGATGCTACAAACATTAATGAGGCAGATAGGTCAAAAGGTTCTCATCTGACCATAGCAGAGGTTCTAGGTAGAACCCATGCAAACTGGGGATAAAGGGTTGATTTCACTCATGTTCTTGATATGACATCCAATGATGAAATAGACTCTCATGAGTATGAGTTTGATGATTTATCATATGACACCTCTGATAGGGATAAAGATACAGTTCACACATATGAAAACCTTCTCAAAGTAGGTGAGGGGTCTAGTGTAAGGTCAAATGAGTCTAACTCCATAGCTGTTAATGTGCCATCTACTACGGTCGCTAGGAATCAGAGGAATTTGACTATACCTCTAGATGAGATTTCTTTAGGTCTTGACTTTCTTGTCCATGCTTTTGATGATTATACCATGAATGCACTTGAACCTGTCACTTCTCTTTCACTTTGCCATCCCAAGCTTATAGACTGGAACTCTACCTCCCCATCTAATGAAGTCCTTACATTCCAGAATGATTACACTCTTGCCTATTAGCTACACGTTGTCAAACCTGTAATATCCTCCACTAGCGAGGAAAGTGTCAACATGACTGAGGATGACATCAAGTATCTTAGTCACAAAATCAAAAGAAGAAAAAATAGGCGCTCTGATGGTGAAAACCACATTATGGAAGTATCAGAGCCTAAAATAGTCAAAATAAAGGATGTATCCAAGGGTGAAAACCTCTCTGAGGCACCCGAGGATGAGATACTTGATGCACTTTTGAGTCATTTCTAGGAAAGATTATCTATGCTTATTGAAACAACTCAACCAATCAACTTGGGTACAGAAGCTGAACTTCAGATCATTCACTTGGCACAATCACTATCTGAGGCAGAAAGAGAGGAATTCACTACATTCTTCCAGAGTAAAAAGATAAACTTCACATGGAAATATTCAGACATGCTAGGATTAGACCCTAATCTAATCATTCACCATTTTTCAATTGCACCAGGCATCAAGCCCGTCAAGCAAAAGCTTCAAAAAATGCATCCACATGTGGCTCTACTTGTCAAAGCTGAATTGGAGAAACTTCTTAAGGCAGTTTTTATCAGAGTAATTGACTATGCAGAATGGATCTCTAACATTGTTCTAGTATCCAAACATGATAAATCTATCCGAGTCTATACAGACTTCAGAGACTTAAATTTGGCATGTCCTAAGGATGACTTTCCATTTCCCAATATTGATATGATTGTAGATATGACAACAGGGTCTGAAATGTACTCACTAATGGATGGTTTCTCTGGCTACAACCAGATAAAAATCGCACTAGAGGACCAAGAGAAAACTTCTTTCACATGTACATGGTGCATTTTCTGTTGGAATTTCATGCCCTTTGGACTCAAAAATGCTGGTGCTACATATCTGAGAGCTGTCACTACTATATTTCATGACATGATGCATAAAAAAATGGAAGATTATGTTGATGACACCCTAGCTAAGAGCATGCACCAAGAGAAACATCTTGCAGATCTAGGTCCTATACTAAATCACATGGAACAGTTCAATTTGAGGCTCAATCCTAAGAAATGTACATTTGGCGTAACATCCAAAAAATTGCTTTGTTATATCATCTCTGCAAAAGGCATAGAAGTGGAACCTGCAAAAGTACAAGCTATCATGGAAATGCCGCCACCAAAGAATATCAGACAAATGAGAGGACTTCAAGGCTGACTATAGTCTATCTATAATTTCATCTCACAACTGGCAGACAAGTCACAACCATTCACCAAGACTTTACACAAGGGTGTTACTTACCAATGAATGAAAGAATGTGATGAGGGCTTCCAATAAATTAATCAATATCTTGCGAACCCGCCAATCTTGATGCCTCCTATTCATGGGAAGCTTCTTATACTTTACATCTCTGCTATAGATACATTATTGGGTATCCTATTGGCTCAAGAAGATCAACACAACAAAGAAAGGGCTATCTATTACATCAGTAGAACTCTTGCATCATATGAAACAAAATATTCTGCTATAGAGAAGGCTTGCCTTGCAGTGGTATTTTCTTCACAAAAACTGTGGCACTACATGCTGGCTCATACTACATGCCTAATTACTAAAATTTATCCTCTGAAATATTTGCTTGGTAAAGCTACCCTTACAGGTAGACTAGCTAAATGAAGGCCATTAAGGGGAAGGCAATTGCAGATCAATTGGTAGAAGCACCTCTAGTAGATCATCAACCATTGCACATTGAATTCCCAGATGAGTCCATATTACTTCTCACACATCAACCCTAGACTATGTTTTTTGATGGTTCATTTACCCAATAGGGCTCAGGTGCTGGGATACTATTCATTACAACTCAAAGGTACTCTTTACCAAAAACATATAAGATATTGTTTCCTTGTACAAACAACATTTTTGAGTACGAAGCCTTAATCAATGGTATGAAGATCACCCTTGAGTGGTGAGTAGATGAATTCAATGTCCTTGGAGATTCATAGTTAGTCATCAATCAAGTAAATGATATCTATCAGACAAAGGATGACAAACTGGTGCCTTATAAAATGGTTGGTTGATGACCTCAAAAAGTATTTTGTTCACATCACATTTCAACAAGTTCCACGGGTAGATAATAAAGTAGTAGATGCCATGGCTACTCTTGCTTCTATGCTACAGATGCTAGAAAATGATTTTTGACATGAATTCCTAGTGGAGATGTTACGCTACCCAGCCTATGATTCCCTTGATTCCTAGATGATTTGTTCTGTCATTGGACATGACTCATCTTGCTACCATCATATATTTTCTTACCTTTGTGACCAGATTGTTTCAGACACTTACACCTGGAATGAGAAACATCACTTAATCCATAGTGCTTCATGGTTTGTCATCATAGCTAATGACTTATATAGGCACGGTCTAGATGGTACCCTTCTTAGGTGTTTAGAACCTGATGATTCCAAACATGCGTTAGCAGAGGTGCATGAAGGCATCTATGGGTCTCACTCTAATGGCTTGGTATTGGCCTATAAACTTATTAGAGCTGGTTACTATTGGCCAGATATGGAAAAAGAAGCTACACAATTTGCTAAGTCTTACAAATAGTGTCAACTACATGGTATTCTGATTCATGCTCCAACCAAGGAGCTTATTCCCTTCATTACTTTCTGGCCATTTCAATAATGGGCCTTTGACTTGGTGGGTCAGATTTATCTCTCGTCTTCAAATGGACATAAGTCCATCATCATAGCTATAGACTATTTTACCAAGTGGGTAGAGGTAGTCCCTCTCACCATTGCCAATGGAAAATCAGTAGCTATGTTCATTCTCAACTACATCATCTACAGGCATGGTGTACCCTCAACAATAATTACTGATAATGGAGGGCAATTCAAAAACAAGGATTTGACAGAACTATGCTCTAAGTTTAAAATTACTCAACATTGGTCTTCCATTTATTATCCTTAGGGTAATGGACAGGCGGAAGCATCCAACAAGACAATCCTTAAAATCCTGCATCGCACAGTGCACAAATCTAGATGAGATTGACATCTCCAGAATAATCTAGCTCTCTGGGCATACAAGACAAGCATAAGAAAACCAACAGGGGCTATGCCCTATGCTTTTTTTTATGGAACAGATGCTGTGTTACCAATTGAGGTTGAGATTCCTTCTCTACGAGTCTCTCTGAAAGGCCTCATTATTGATGATGATAATATAATATCTCGGCTACAAGAGCTAGAACTACTTGATGAACGTTGGCAAGTGGCGTTCGATCACCTTAGAGCATATCACAAAAGGATGTCCAAGAGCTATAACAAGAAGGTTAGACCAAGGGATTTCCAAGTGGGTGACCTCGTTCTGAGGGAGAACCCTAAGAATCAACACTATCAGATCCAAAAAGGGAAATTTGAACCAAATTGGCTAGGTCCGTATGTTTTCATTGCAGTGTTTGGGTCTGGCACCTATCAAATTACTACTACTGAAGGAGAGAAACTCAAAGAGCCCATCAACACTCTTCACCTGAAATAGTTCTACAGCTGAGACATCTTCAGGATGCTCCTATATATAGTAAAGTCCTAAAAAAATCTAAAAATCTAAAAAATTCCTAAAAACATGATCATCTTAGTGAAAACCTAGTGATAGGCACTTTGATGTATCTCCAAAAATATTATATATTCCAAAAATACAAAAAATTGAAAATTGAAAAATACAAAAAAAGAGAAAAAGAGAAAAGGTGCCATTGATGAAAACCTGGCAAACATGCATCATGGTAGAAAAAAAACAATTTTTGACAAGAAGGTGAAAGCCTCGTAAATAGGCGCCCCTTGTTCCACATTGCTATATCTATCGTAGCGCCACTTGGCTTTCTTGTATTGTTGCTTTCCTGCATTGTTGCTTTCCTGCTTTCCTGCTTACATTGGCTGTCCGCATGCTTTCAGTTACCCGTCAAGACACCAAATTACATGGATTGAAACTGGTCATACTCTCAGGGAAACCATCCTTGTTTAGGGAGAGCTGTCCTATCACCTTTTGGGATCTCCTTAACACCAGTCACTAGTGGTTCTCATTGCATCTGCCTACTGATGTATAGCTAGTACTACAATCTCTTCACTTGAGAATCTCTCTTGCGACAGTCAATAGTGGTTCTCACTGCGTCTATCTAGTGTCGCCGTACTATTGAGAGTGCTCAAATCTATTACAGTTGGAGTTATACCCAAATTCTCTATCTATCGATACTCAATCTTGACGTTTCTCTGCTTTAGTTTGTACATAGCTTTTGGTCACTTTCGTGACACTCTGGTTCCTTTGTGAACCCTACTAATTTGACACTGATTCAGTGCCACGCCTGGGGGAAACCAAATCTAGTTTGTCCTCAAAACATATGTCAAGTCAGTCATCATTACTTGGGGGCATGGGTCCCCCATTTGATCACATATTTGGTTTACACCCGAGTCAATAATCTTGTCACTTCTCAAGGACAACTCGCTACTAACACAAATTGGTGTTTTTCAACACCACCATAAATAGTGTTTTTTAACACTATCTTTGGACACATCTATTTTTTTCAACACACATCAGATATCTCAAATGTAAACATCTATTAATAACAATCAAACATAATTTACTCACAAGCATAACGGTGTTTTTCAACACCTCTAAACATGAACATATTCAAAAAATTTGAAACTGGCTGAGCTATGATTGAATATTTATTTGTATGCTATCTGTTCTCATGAATTTCATTGATAATTTTATTTGTCTACTGCTTGTTGGTGTATTCCAGATGATCTATAAATGTCAAATAAATAGGGTGTATGTGATAAGAGCTCCCGCACTAAGGTGGAATAACCTCACATCCCTCGATCTTGTTTATTTGCATGCCATGGTGAGGTCGGTACTATCTCCTTGCCTGTTATTGCTTTGTTTATTTACACATGATCATACTCATGGTTATCTTGGCTTTGAATTCCTCGATACTGGTGTAATCTTGCAACATTAACTGGAAACAATATTCAGTCATCTTGGCTTTTGTGCCCTGGTGCTTACGTTCATTTCCTACATTTTATCTGATTAAATTCATATTCATATCCTTATGGTTGCATTGTGGCACCAGTAAGGATTGTATCGACTCTGATGTTCCAAAAAAATGCTCAATGATGATGATTTTATGATGGGTCTCACAACCATGTCCTAGAATTGCACTTTCATATTGCATCAAGCATAAGATTGCATTTTCATTCTAGACTTGCATTGTGGCAGCAATTCGATGTTCAGTTCATTGTATACTCCTCAGTTCATACATTGGGGAGTTCTTCCTCAGTGTCCTTGTTTGATCACTACTACACAAGTGTTCGATCCTCTCTCTCTATCTTCAACTATCTTCTCAATCCATTTTCGTGATCAAAATCGAAATCTGACACTTCTATATAGCTCAAAATTGCATTTATAAAATTTTGGGACCGATGCGATTGGACGCTTGTGCAGTCAAATTTATGACATCACTTTCTTGTCAGAATCATATCTTATCATCATTTTCTCAAATCTTTGACCTTTTTCCTCTAAAGTCAACTCTGGTCAACCCTAGTCAAACTTGGTCAACCAGACCTCAAAATCACTCAAAATTGATTCTGAATCTTCCAAATTTTTCCATAATCTATTCTGAGTTCTTCTTGATCTCTGATTTGGCATCTATCTATGATTTCTCTCTCTCAATCATGATTATGACATGTCATCTTTCTATTTCGCTCCCGAGGGGGCAGGATGATTACATCATTGAATCTATTCCAATCAATCTGATCTAATTTTCAAAATTCCTCATTGCTAGGGGCATCTCGTCACTTGGGGCATGTTCAGTTTTTCATACCTCACAGTCAAAAATGGATACTCCACAATCAATAGGGGCATCTCTATTCCCTACATCTTGTCATATTTTAAGTATCTGAGCAATCTAACTTAGATTCTTGAGGATGAAGCTTCATTCTGGAGATGATTCTTGAAAACTCATCTATTGGGAATTGGGGCAACCTAAACCTGACTCCTGAGGATTAAGCTTCATTCTGGAGATGGTTCTCAAAAACTCAATCTGACCAGTGTCTAGGAAATCTAACCTAGATATTGGAGGACTAAGCTCCGTTATGAAGATAGTCCTAAAAACCTCTATTTACTATCTTTTGAGACAGGTACCAGGGAAATCTAACCCTGACTCTTGAAGGTTAAGCCTTGTTCTAGGGATAGCCTTGTGAAAGATGTCAATCTAACTAGTGTCTGGGAAATCTAACCTAGATATTGGGGGACTAAGCTTCATTTTGGAGATAGTCATAAAATCTCTATTGATTATCTTGTTGGACAGGTATCAGGGCAATCTAACCCTGACTCCTAAAGGTTGAGCATCGTTCTGGGGACAACCTTGTGAAAGATATCAATCAATTTAGGTATTAGGGCATTCTAACCCAGACCCCTAAGGATCAAGCTTCATTCTAGAGATGATTCTCAAAATCTTAATCTATTAGGTATCAAGGCATTCTAACCTAGATCCCTGAGGATTAAGCTTCATTTTGGAGATGACCCTCAGAAACTCTACTTGACTGGCATCTCAGCAACGTAACCTAGAATTTAGAAGTCAATCTCTATCCCAGAGATGGCTCTAAAATCTTCATCAATCAAACTTTGCATCACCAATGTTCAAATCTATTCTTTTGTGCTTCACGCATCAGACTATTCTTTGAATTAATGTGGTGCTCGCACATCAATTCAAAGAGGGGGAAAATGTAACACCTCAAAATTGGCATCTTGCAACCCTAACCAATTTTGTTGCATTTTTTATTCTTTTGAATCATCAAAGTCCTATTGTACTAGGCAATTTTGAGTTTTGACTGACTCTACTTGACCTAAATGTCAAATGTAGAAAATCCTAAATCTACATTAATTATACATTATATTTAATTCCTAAATATCTATTGGCTAAACAAACCCTATGATTGAATTAATTTAATTATAAAGTACTAGCACTTTAATTAAGTTAAATTCATCCCTTTTAGCTAAAACGCATAAAAAGGAATTAAATAATATTTAATTATTAAATAAATATCCTCATTTCAATAATTGAATTTAATTATTTAGATAATTGAGAAAAACACATTTATGAGGTCATATTTATTTAATTAATTAAATATTCTCTCAAAAATATTCTCTCCTGGTCAGAAATAGAAGTTTTGAATTAACTGTGCTTTAAAGAGAAAGAAAATAGATAAAACAAATAAAATAGTTAAAATCAAACAAAGAAAACAATTAAAGAAAAAGGAAAACAATTTATTGTATTATTTTAAAGAAAGATTTCCATTTTAAACTGGCTTTTCTATCTGTTTTATTTCAAAAAAGGAAAGTTTCTATTATGAAAAACCTCTGAGTCTATAAAAGAACTCCCATCTCTCATTCAAAACCCTTCCCGAATTTCTAGTCATATGCATTGTTAGAATACTGAGTTATTGCTACATTCTTAGTTCATAATATCATATACAATAATCTCATTTTGCAATAGATTAATTTCAATTTCTAGAATAATCTTATTGAAATCATGGCATAGTTTTAATCTCATTTCTAGTTTAAATGGATCATTTAGATTAATCTTGCATGTTTCATTTCTA
>MU228390.1:519994-537622 GCA_018584345.1 Thuja plicata | reverse complement strand
TTAAAACTATGCCATGATTTCAATGAGATTATTCTAGAAATTGAAATTAATCTATTGCAAAATGAGATTATTGTATATGAGATTATGAACTAAGAATGTAGCAATAATTCAGTATTCTAACAATGCACATGACTAGAAATTCGGGAAGGGTTTTGAATGAAATATGAGAGTTGTTTTATAGACTCAGAGGTTGTTTACAATAGAAAAATTCTTTTTTTGAAATAAAATAGATAGAAAAGCCAGTTTAAAATAGAAAGCTTTCTTTAAAAGAATACAATAAATTGTTTTCCTTTTTCTTTAACTATTTTCTTTCTATGATTTTAATTGTTTTATTTGTTTTATCTGTTTTATTTCTCTTTAAAGCACAGTTAATTCAAAACTTCTATTTCTGAACAGGAGAGAAGATTTTTGAGAGAATATTTAATTTATTTAATAAATATGACCTCATAAATACGTTTTTCTCAATTATTTGAATAATTAAATTTAATTATTGAAATGAGGAAATTTATTTAATAATTAAATAATATTTAATTCCTTTTTATGTGTTTTAGCTAAAAGGGGTGAATTTAACTTAATTAAAGTGCTAGGACTTTATAATTAAATTAATTCAATCATAGGGTTTGTTTAGCCAATAGATATTTAGGAATTAAATATAATGTATAATTAATGCAGATTTAGGATTTTCTACATTTGACACTTAGGTCAAGTAGAGTCAGTCAAAACTCAGAATTGGATAGTACAATAGGACTTTCATGATTCATAAGAATAACAAATGTAACAAAATTGGTTAGGATTGCAAGATGCCAATTTTGGGGTGTTACAGTGTGAATTTCTCTCCCTTGACTGTTCTTTCTCTTTTGATGTCTTTTTCTCTTGTCAGCAACTCTCCCTAAGACTATAATCTTTCCCTATTGGAGTAATGTGCTAATAGATACTTTTTCTCCCTTTTCAGAAGAATGTGTGATAATATGGATAATTTCTCTCCCTTTGACAACAATGCCAAACAAGTATTTTACTGATATCTGACACTAATGTCAAGCAATCTTTTGTCTGTATCCATAATATATTCCTTGAATTTCCCTTCTTCATCAGCAATACAACAATATGCTCTTGTGCTTGGTGTTGATATATACCTATCTGTATATAGATGTAGCTTTGAAGTCCATCTCTTTGCTTGCATCAATATTACTGATAATATGTAGGCTGATGCATCCTTCAGTCATTTTATTGACCAGTAGACAAGGGTTTGACCCCTAGTCTCTTTCTTAAGTACTCAAATGCATCCTTGGGCAGTGCCTTGGTGAAGATATCGACCAATTGTTCTTTTGATTGCACATACTCTAGTATCACCTCTGTTGCCTAAACTTGTTCTCTTAAATAATGATACTTGATGGCAATATGCTTTGTTTTATCATTCATGACTGAATTTTTGGAAATGTTAATTGCATTTATATTATCACAATAGATAATTATTGGTTCTAGGATCTTCATATGCATACCTTCTAGTAACTATTTGATCCATGCAATATTTGAGCAATTTGCAATAGCAGCAACATACTCTGCTTCTGTAGTAGATTGTGAGATGCATACTTGTTTCTTGTTGATCCATGTGACAAGTCTGTCACCCATGAAGAATGCTCCTCCAGTTGTTCTCTTCCAGTCATCAATATTTCCAGCCCAATCAACATTGGTAAAGACCTGAAGTTCAAACTTGCCTTCTCTTCTGTACCATAAGCCATATTCCTTGGTATTCTTCAGATATATTAGAATTCTTTTCACAGTAGTCATATGTGATTCCCTAGGATTAGCAATAAATCTAGCAACTATTCCTACTACATGTGCAATATCTGGTCTAGTATGTACCACATACATGAGTTTACCTATCATTAATCTGAACAAAGTCTGATTTACCTCTGATGTCTTGTCCTCCTTTATAACCTTACATCCAGTATCCATCGGTGTTCCAACTGGTTTGGATTCTTCCATCTTGAATATTTTCAGGACCTCTAAAATGTATTTTGACTGAGTAATGAAAATACCTTCACATTATCGTATGATCTGCAGACCAAGAAAGAACTTGATCTCTCCAAAAATAGAAATTTTAAAATCTTTTCTCATCTCATTAGCAAATGATTTGCATAGCATATCATTTCCTCCAAATATTATGTCATCAACAAATATCTCAACAATCAAAGTGTTAGCATCAGTATCTTCCTTCAAATAAAGATTACTCTTTTCACCAGTCCTTACAAATCCAATACTTATTAGATAGGAATGAAGTCTTTCATACCAAGCTTAGGGTGCTTGTTTTAATCCATAAAAGGCTTTTTGAAGTCTACATACCATGTCCCTCTTGTCTAGATTAACAAACCCTTATGGTTGTTCAATGTATACCTTTTCTTCAAGTATTCCATTCAGGAATGCAGACTTGCCATCCATTTGATATACCTTGATTCCTTTATATACAACATAAGAAATTAATATTCTTACTCCTTCTAGCCTAGCAATGGGTGAAAAATTCTCTCCTTAGTCAATTCATTCTTCTTGTGCATACCCCTTGTATACTATTCTTGCTTTTTTCCTTGTGACTTCTCCATTCCCATTCAACTTATTCTTGACTATCCATTTTGTACCGATGACATTCTTGTCATCTGGTCTTGGCACAAGTGACCATGTTTTTTTTTTCTCAATCTTCTCAATCTCATAATTCATAGCACTTATCCATTCTTCATTATCAAGTGTAGCATTAACAGATTTTGACTCAAACTCACAAATTAGACAACTTGATTTTAGAGACTTACTTCTTATTCTTATACCAGCTTTCGTATCTCCTATGATCTGGATCTCTAGATGGTTCTTTCTTATATATATTGCAAGTATAGGTATAGCTCTTTGTCTATCAACTTGATCATCATTTTTCTCCTTATTCTTTTCTTCATCACCTTGCACATTATTTTGATCATTGTCCTGACCGTCAATATCTGTAGCCTGGCCGTTGGTTGCGGCATTTTGTTGTTCTGCAATTAAGGACTATTGCTCTAGGACATCTACATTGTTGGTAGGGTAGGGTGTTAGGTTCCTCATTGTAAGTGAAATTATTGTAGTCCTTTGATTCTTTATTTCTTTCCTGTTCATTCTTCTCTTCAAATTCATCTATCTTTACATTTGCACTTTCAATAATTTTGTTAGAGCCTTTGTTTAGACATTTATAAGCCTTTCTCTTGGTAGAATACCCTAGAAAAATTCCTTCATCACTCTTGGAGTAAATTTTTCCATTTCTATAATATTTCAAGATATAACATTGACTGCCAAAATTTTTTAAATAACTTACATTGGGTGTGTATCCATACCATAGCTCATAAGGTGTCTTTTTGGTGTCTTTCTTCAATTGCACTCTGTTCAATGTGTAAACAACAGTATTGTTAGCTTCCCTCCAGAAGACTTGGGTGATGCCTTTCTCTATCATTAGTGTCCTTGCACAGTCAACTATGGATATGTTCCTTCTTTTAGAAATTCCATTCTTCTATGATGTCCTTGGTGCAGAGACCTGTCTTTTAATTCCATGCTCATTACAAAAGTTAGTGAATTCATCTGATATAAATTCTCCTCCTTTATTTGATCTCAAACATTTTAGATCCTTACCACTTTGTTTCTCTACCATAGCCTTATACTATTTAAACATCTTGAATGCTTCATATTTATCTTTTAGAAACATAACTGTCATCATTCTAGAGTAATCATCAATAAAGAGAATAAAATATCTATCTCCCTAATAACTCTTTGTCCTCATAGGTCGACATAAATATGGACTAATTCTAGAATTGCATCAGATGTATGGGTTTTTCTTTTGAAACTAGACTTTGTCATTTTTCCTTTTTGACAATTCTTACACATGATATTGTCAGGCTTGGTCATTGCCGGTAAGCCTCTGACATTTCTCTTTTTTCTAATCTTTATCATGTTGTCAAAGTTCACATGACATAGTCTTTTGTGCCATAACCATATGTCTTCATTTGTATCAATCAAACAAGTGGAGTTAGTATCATTCAGATAGAATAAGTTACCTTTTGTCTGCTCACCAGTACCAATCATATTTCCATATTTATTGAAGATCTTTGCCTTCTTATTTTCAAATGCAGCTTTGTGACCTGAATTATTCAATTGAGAAACACTCAATAGATTATAATTCAATCCATTTACCCAATAGGCATTCTCATACTTTAGCTGGTTGTTCAACATTATTGTTCCTCTACCTTCAACTGGACAGGGTGTGTCATTACCCATTCTTACTGAACCACCTTTATAGTATTCAAAAGTCTCAAACTTTTTCTTATCACTTGTCATATGGTGAGTGCAGCCACTATCTATGATTTAAACAACATTTTTGCTAATTTTAGATATGGGAGTTGTTTCTACATACCTTTCTTCATCATCATTTGAATCATCTTTTATAGCCACAAACACCATCTCGATGTCTTCATAAGATTCGGTGTCAGTACCATCATCCTTGCATTTTTCTAGGTAACTAACCTTCTTTCCTTTGTCCTTATAGTCTTGAATATCTCTTCTTTCTGATTGTCAATAGCTTCTGTAATCACCTCTGTCAGACTTCTTTTCATATGATCTGTCATTACTTCTGTCATCTTTTCTTCTGTTAGTACATCTTTCAGCAAAGTGTCCATTCTCTTTGTAATTAAAACAAATAAGTGGTAATTTACCTTTGTATTTACCTTTGCCTCTCTACATTCTTCTGGCCATAAGTGCTTTAATTTCATCAAGACCATCTTCTTCATTTTCTCTATCACTCTCTTTTATCATAGTGTTTTTGTGACTTGATTTACTTATTCTTATAGAGGTTTTGAATGCAGACTCTATGTTTGGTAAGACACTATTATCAAATTTATTCATCTCAACTGAAATCAGTCTTCCAATTAAACTATCTAGAGTAACATTTCTATTTTCTACTACTCTCATTTCTTGAATGGCAGATACTCTAATAGCATAAGTAGGTAGTAAGGTTCTTAGAATTTTACTTACCACTGTATCTTCTTCGAGCACACCTCCAACTCCTCGGATAGCATTAACTACCTCTTTGATTCTTGTGTTGTACTAAGTGATGTTTTCACCTTCTTTCATTTTGAGATCATCAAACTCTCCTCTAAGTATTTCTTCCATGGCTCTCAAAACATTTTTGTCACCACCATGTACAAGCTTCAATTTGTCGCACATCTATTTTACAGTTTTGCATTCTTTGACATCTTAAAATTCAACATTAGAGAGTGAGGAAGAAAGCTCTATCATCATGCCATTGTGTTCATGCTTCTCTCTCATTTGTTCAACTGTTGGTGCTCCTGTGGGCAACACATATTCAGTTTCTAGGAATTTAGTAACATCATTACCAATACCTAACAAGTGGAGTCTTATCCTGCTCTGCCATGAAGAAAAATTATATTTGTTCAACTTGGGAACATCTTGTCTATTCATCTTGTGATCTTTGGCTTAGGTCTTGAAACCTTCCTTCTAAGAACACAAGTTCTAATACCAATTGTTAGTAATAACTGAGAGGGGGGGTGAATCAGTGGCCTCAAATTTATCCTTCAACTTTAACCACCAATCAATAAACCTTAGATTATTATATCCTTACAAGATGCATGCCATGAAATAATAATAATGATTAACTGTCTATCTGTTTTCTCTATCAATCCTTATTCTTTCTTTATTACCGATAAGCAGTATAACATTTACTGAAACTCAGTAAATAAGCATAGTATACCGATCAATCTAGAATGAATTATGTAAGATACAAAACAGTAAAGAAATGAATCATACACACATAACACATGGATTTTTAACATAGAAACCCTATTAAGGGAAAAACCATTGGGATCGGTACCCCAAGTTTTCACTCTTTTGAAGTGAGCCCTGTTAAGAGCCAACCCTGTTAAAGGTTACAAACACACTGTTAAGTGTGACCTTGTTAGAGGATTTTATACATAGAGGTTGTCAGTGAGTATCGGGCATCTAATGTTTCCATCCTTGAATCAACCTCTCTCTTATAATTTAAATAGGCATTGGGCATATCCAATGCTACTTTTATTAATCAACCTTTTTGGCACTCCTTGAGATGTAACTCAATATATAGAAGACTGTTAAGTCCTACTCGGTTAAGAGACTTGATGCTTCAATGGTTAAACTAAAACACTATGACCTGTTCATATTGCAACTTTGAATTGCAAATTTTTATGTCTATTTAAGTACATTACCTCTCTAACCAATGTATCAATTTAATCCTTTGTGCTCCATACCTTCTGCTTTGTGATGCTATGCTCACTATTCATCAGTGTCTGCAAAATTCCTTAGCTCTTCCTTCAGCTTGTTTGATCAAAACTGCATGAAGTATTTCTTCATCAGTTTCTCTTCAACATCCTCTTTCTATTCACTCCCCTTAATCCCATTCCTAAATGAATTAATCTTGTCTCTTTTGTCTCTTATATAGACATAATATTCTTTGTTTCTTGATTCTTGATTCTTGGCATAAAAAAAAATCTAGCCAATTAGATTTAAAGCATAACTCCTAATTTGTCTCATACATATCTTCTTGCCAACTATACAAATCATCTTTAAATCAATCACTTATCTCTGGTCGAATAAAACAAAGTAGACAACCAGTTAAGTCTATATTTATCTTTTCCAGCTAGATATTTTTTCATTTTCTGAACTCTCTGTTTCGGCGGTCACCTTTGCAATTAGTTGTTGGTAACAATTGACAGTTCCATCAGCAAGACTCCAGTTAGTTTCGTGATCTCTGTCTATTGGGAAACATTTTATTTTCTTCCATCAGGTTATTCTTTTCTTTACTTGTCAGGCAACACTATGACCCTGCTCGTCGGTAGTGTTGTGCATTTACTTGTTGGGTATCACTGTGAGATTGTTTTTTTTTTTGTCCATTGGGTTCACTTTGTCAGTGTTGTTTGTCACTTAGTGAATAATTGATTTGTATGCATTACTGATAGCTTAGCCTTGGTTCCTTTGATTCTCTGAAGTCTTTAGCATTGTTTACATGACCATACAAATTATATTATGTTGACATTAATGAAAATACAATACATTAACTAATTTAATGCCTTGCATTATCTTCAACTTAACATTGTCAAACATTCAATCAGTTACATGTCATCAATAATCATAGATAAGACATCTTGTGTTTAGAGACTTACTTCTGGTTCTCATTCTAGACTTCTTGTCTCCTATGATCTGGTCCTATGGATGATTCCTTCTGACATATATTGCAAGTATAGGTTCAATCCTTTGTCTATCATCATGATTTCATTTTGTCCTTCATTCTGATCTCCATCATTTTATACATTTTCTTGAAGAATATCCTGATCATCGGTATTTGCAGTCTGATGGTTGCGTGCAATGATCTGATGCTCAGGAGCTTATATTGTTGGTCGGGTAGAGTGTTAGGTTCCTCATTGTAAGTAAACCTATTGTAGTCCTCTGGTTTTTTAGTGCTTTCCTTTTCATTCTTCTCTACAAATTCATCTATATTTACATTTTCACTTTCAACAATTTTGTTAGAGGCTTTATTGAGACACTTATAAGCCTTTCTTTTTTCGGAATACCCTAGAAATATTCCTTCATCACTCTTGTAGTCAATATTTCCATTTCTATCATCTTTTAAGATATAACATTGACTACAGAATTTTTTGAAGTAACTTAAACTGGGTGTGTAACCATACCAAAGCTCATAGGGCATCTTCTTAGTGTCTTTATTTAATTGTACTCTATTCAATTTGTAGAAACTAGTACTAATAGCTTCCCTCTATAATATTTGGGTGATGCCTTTCTCTATCATCAGTGTCCTTGCACAATCAACTATGGATCTGTTCCTTCTTTCAGCAATAACATTTTGCTATGGTGTTCTCGGTGCAAAGACCTTTCTTTTGATTTCATGCTCATTACAAAAGTTAGTGAATTCATCTAAAATAAATTCCCCTCCTCTTTATGATCTTAGGAATTTTAGTTCCTTACCACTTTGATTCTCAACCATTGCCTTATACCATTTAAACATCTTAAATGCTTCTGATTTATCTTTTAGAAATATAATTGTCATCATTCTAGAAAATTCATCAACAAAGAGAATAAAATATCTATCTCCATAATAACTCTTTGTCCTCATTGATCCACATAAATAAACATGGACTAATTCTAGAATTGCATCAGATGTATGGTTTTTTATTTTAAAAGTAGACTTTGTCATTTTACCTTTTTGACAATTCTTACACATGATGTTGTCGGGCTTGGTCATCGTTGGTAAGCCTTTGACATTTCTCTTTTTGCTAATCTTTATCATGTTGTCAAAGTTCACATGACACAATCTTTTGTGCCAAAACCATATGTCTTTGTTTGTAGCAATCAAAAAAGTGGAGCTAGTATCATTCAGATAGAATAAGTTACCTTTTGTCTGCTCACCGGTACAAATCAGATTTCCTGATTTGTTGAAGATCTTTACCTTCTTATTTTCAAATGGTACTTTGTGACTTGAATTATTCAACTGAGAAACACTCAATAGATTATAATTCAATCCATTTACCCAATAAGAATTTTCACATTTTATCTGGTTATTCAACATTATGGTTCCTCTACCTTCAACTGGACAAGGTGTGTCATTACCCATTCTTACTGATCCACCATTGTAGTAATCAAAAGTCTCAAAAAATTTCTTGTCACCAGTCATATGGTGAGTGCAGCCACTATCTATGATCCAAACATCATTTTTACTAAATTTAGATATGAGAGCTATTTCTACATACCTTTCTTCATCATCATCTGAATTATCTTTCACTGCTACAAACACGATCTCGATGTCTTCATCAGATTTAGTGTCAGTGTCATCATCTTTGCATTTAGCTAGGTAACTAGATTTCTTTCCTTTTTCCTTGTAGTCTTGGGTATCTCTTCTTTCTGATTGTCAGTAGCTTCTGTATTCACCTCTATTAGATTTCTTCTCAAATGTTCTGTCATTACTTCTATCATCTTTTCTTTTATTAGTACATCTTGCAGCAAAGTGTCCAATCTCTTTACAATTAAAACAAACAAGTGGTAATTTACCTTTTCCTTTCTTCATTCTTCTAGCCATAAGTACTTCAATTTCATCAAGATCATCCTCTTCACTTTCACTATCACTATCTTTTCTCACAGTGTTTTTATGACTTGATTTACTTATTCTCTTATAAGTTTTGAATGCAGAATCTATGCTTGGTAAGACACTATTATCAAAGTTATTCATCTCAAATGAAATCAATCTTCCAATCAAACTGTCTAGAGTAACATTGCTATTTTCTACTACTCTCATTTCTTGAATGGTAGATACTCTAATAGCATAAGTAGGTAGTAAAGTTCTTAGAATTTTACTTACCACTGTATCTTCTTCTAGTACACCTCCAACTCCTCAGATAGAATTGACTACCTCTTTGATTCTTGTGATTTATTGAGTGATGTTTTCACCTTCTTTCATTTTGAGATCATCAAAATTTCCTCTAAGGCTTTCTGCCTTGGTTCTCAAAATATTTTTGTCACCACCATGTACAAGCTTCAATTTTTCCCACATCTGCTTTGCAGTCTTGCAGGTTTTCACATCTTCAAATTTAGCATCAGAGAGTGAGGAAAAAAGTTCTATCATCATGCAATTGTGTTCATGCTTCTCTCTCAATTGTTCAACTATTGGTGCAACTGTGGGCAACACATATTTAGTATCTAAGTATTGAGTAACATCATTACCAATACCTCATAAGTGGAGTCTTATTCTTCTTTTCCATGAAGCAAAATTATCTTTGTTCAGCTTGGGCACATCTTGTCTATTCATCTTGTGATCTATAGCTTAGGTCTTGAAACCTTCATTCTAAGCACACAAGCTATGATACCAATTGTTAGTAATAACTAAGAGGGGGGGGGGGGGGGGAATNTAATAACTAAGAGGGGGGGGGGGGGGTGAATCAGTGGCCTAAAAAATTAATGCTTAAATCAACCTTTAAAACTTGTAACCACAAATTATGCCTCTAGTTATCTTCTATCCCACAAGATGAATGCCTTGAAGTACTTATATCAATTTACTACTTGTCAGATTGCTATGTAAACCTTTCTTCTGTGTGTTTATCAATAAGAAGTCATCTATTTACCGAAACATAGTAAATATGTAGAGTATACTGATCAATCCAGAATTAACTATGTGAGATGAAAAATAATAAAGAAATGAATCATACACACATAACACATGGATTTTTAATGTGAAAACCCTGTTAGGGGAAAAAACACTAGGACCGGTACCCCTAATTTTTACTCTCCTATAGTGAGCCCTATTAGGAGCCAACCCTGTTAAAGGTTACAAGAACACTGTTAGGTGTGACCTTGTTAGAGGGTTTTAATGATAGTTTTTCACCTAGTATCTGGCATCTAATGCTACCATCCTTGATCAAACACTCACTTGGCCTATCAATAGGTATCGAGCATATCTAATGCTACTTTCATGATAAAATGTTTTGATACTCCTTGGGATGTATCTCAATTGTAGAGACTTTTAAGTCTTGCTCGATTAAGAGACTTTATGCTTCAATGGTTAAACTGAAATACTAATGATCTATTCATACATACAACTCTATTGCATATTTTTAGATCTATTGTAAGGCCATTACCTTTCTGATCAGTATAATCAAGTATACCTTAGCTCCACACTTGTTCTGCTATGTGATGCTTGTCTCACTATTCATCGGTGTTTGCAGAATCTAGCTCTATCTTCAAATTTGTTAATCAGAACTGAAAGAAGACTTTCTTATCCTTCAAATTTACTTTAGCATCTTCCCTCTTCTCTCTTGTTCACCCCACAATTCCTAATTAATTGGGTTTGTCTCTGTAAAGTGGTGGGAAGGGGTAAGGAGATTGTTTATTAATTATTGTTTGATTTGCTTAGAGTGTGTTGAATTCCTTAACCTTAATTTACACTTAATTTAATTTGATTGATTGTATATTTCAATTGTGATTAGGGAGAAGATAAGATGTTTCACCTTTATCCCCAAATGCACAAATGAAAGATCCAAGTTGATCAACCAAAAGAGGGATTAATGCACAAATGAATCAACCATTTGGAAAAGAGAACAAAGAGGGAGATCTTAAATTCTGTTAATTGAATGTATAAATATGATATATGATAGTAATTGAAGAAATAGGAGAAATTTACTAACCTTAAAGAATTGTAGATCAAAGAATGCTATTTTCTGAGGTCTGTAGACTATTTCTGGAAAAACTAAAGTATGATTCAAAACCAGAACTTAGAGACAAACAAAACCCAAAAAAATTTTTCCGTTCCGATGTTGTCTTATGAAAAAGGTCAACATTGACCCAAAAATGTCAACCCTAACCCAATAATGTTGACCTTGACCTGCACAGGTCCGATAGAGAATCTATTCATGGAGCCCGATAGAAAGCCGAAAAGGGTATCTAGATATGTGTCCAAATATACAGTCCCAAACCTATACCTGCAAGAAAAAGAGGTTTGTTTGTTAGGGGGGTGGGGTTTGCCTTGGTAAAACCCTGATTTAGGAATTAACCTTGAAATCAATAAAGTATAGAATGCTAGCAAGTAGTAGAATTGAATCTAAGAATGAAGCTATGATATTGAATAGATATGCAATTATAATTCAAATGTATGAAAGTATGTGAATATGAAAGCTTGAACTCAATAGAAACCATAAACCTCCATGATTGTATGCTTTAAATCCACCTTGAAGAGAGGATGAATGAGTCTTGAGGATGAAAAAAGGATCTTGAAGGAAGATCACACCATCATGATGGCTAGATCTGGGGTTTGAATGATGAATCTTGAATGTTTGAACCAAATCCCTTCAAAGGCTTGAAAGCTTGACTCCTTGATCTTCAATGGAGAGCTTGAATGCTTGAGATAAAGAATTGAACACCTTGAGAGCTTGAAAATATGTAGAATAATAGATGCTTGAACCTTTTTCTTCTTGAAAAAATCTTGGTTAGAGCCTTTTTGCACTTAGAAGACTTAGAGAAAATGAGAGAGAAATGCTCCCTTTTATATGAAACTAGGGAACAATCTTCTAAAGAGGCTGACATAGGATAATTAAATTCCAATTATACCCATTCCCCTAGAAGAGGACCTATATTAAATATAATTTAGGAATCAACGCTTTGGAACCCGAAATAGCCAACCCGGAAGCAGGAAAATTGAATTTTGGATGACCCCCGGTAGCCGATAAGCTTCCAAATTTGAAAGGGGGACCCTAGTCAGGGTTGAGGTTGACCCTAACCTAGATCAAGGTCAAGGTAAACCCTAACCTAGGTCAATTTTGAGTTCAACCTTGACCCAGAGGTTCAGAACCCTTGGAAAACATGCTAGGTGGGGTAGAAGGTGCCCAGAGAGGCCCAATCAGGGTCCTAATCTAGCACAGAAGCAGGGAATGATGCATAAATGGGGGGATGATATGATGGAGGTCAAAAAAATCCCCTAAGGAGGGCTAAACATTCTTAACATGGAAGTGCTTCCATTTTAAGATGATACATTAAGCCCCCACTTTAGCGGAAGTATGGAAATCGAACATGCTCATGGTAAAGGTAGAAGAAAGACACTGGTGGATTACAAAAAAGTAGAAGATCACTGAGTCAAGGACATGAGTCCTTAGAAAAAGGATTCTAACTCAACATACATACATAAAGATATGGAAGTATAGAGAAATCAATCATAGAAAACATACATGACTACATAAGTAAGACAAGAACAACACCATAGATAACATAGCTTCATGATCTAATCCTACTAGCATGAAAGTGAAAGAGAGAGAAGGGAAAGTGATTACCTCACCTAGTAAGATGCCCACCTTACAATGAATCATGAAGGAGGGAGAGCCCAACATGGTCACCCATAAACTGTGCTTGTAATTGCAAATGCATCTTCTGATGGCTTTTAAAAATATCCATAGATCCACATTCTTGTATCACCATGGAATATAAAATGCGTGTCCATTTAGGATTTAGCAACTTATGTGCATTAACTTTCAAGGATTTATCATATCGTAAAAATAAAAAAGGGTGCATATCTCTTCAAGATTTAGCAACTTATGTGTGTTATCTTCCAAGGATTTAGCAAAAATAAAAGTAAAAATGCGTGTCTCTTCAGGATTTAGCAACTTATGTGCGTTACCTTCCGAGGATTTAGCATGTTGTAAAATGTAAATAAATGTAAACTATAGTACAAGGGAGACCCTATATATTCCCCCCTCCTTATCATGGCTACCTACTAGGAAGGATAAGGAAGAGAAAAGATAATACCTACTTCACAAGGTAAGGAGATATCCAGCTAAACAATAATGTATACGATATTCTTAGTGAAGAGCCTTGAACCTTACATCCAACAACATAGATAATCATGAAATGAATATGTCACTTATGGAAAAGGATCCTCAAGAGAGAAGAGATCTCATCAACAAGAGCCCTACCATAGAGGAGTGCTTAGGATAAAATTTCATCTTCTAAAGAAAAGAGGGAACAAAGATTCAATCATCAAGCTCCCTGTCATCAAGAGGAAGAGGAATCTCAGAATGAAGGAGTCAAACTCTAACCCAAAGTAAGAGAAAGAGTTTATCAGAAACATAGTTTATGAAATAAAGAAGAGGTGATGACCTAGAACAATCACCTCTCATATAAGAGGATATCAATAGTCAAAACATAAATCTTTATAAAGAAATAATATTGTAAGATAAACACATGCCAGTAAGCTAAGGAAAGTAGCTCCTTAGATAGAGGAAGAAAGAACATACCTTTCCCCCCAGGTGTGAAGGCAAGGGATATATCAAATTGTATCAAGAGATTTCATAGAAAAGAGATATCATTACAAAAAAAATGTTTTATAAAAGATATCATTGATGATTTATAGGGATAGAATATAGAAAGAATAACCAATTAAACTCAACACAACAGATATGCTGAGAGTAAAATTGATCCTAGAAGACTGGATTAAGATACCTCTTGCCCCCCAATGAATAGAAAAGAGGAGAAATGCAATCTAACTTGTAGAAGAATGAGGGGAATTCCCTATATCAAAATTATGAAGAAATTGTAATACTGCACGGGAATGAGATATAATTCCCAAAGCAGCTCTTTCTTCTACATATAGCTTGAAATGCACGCAGTCAGCAAGTAAATGTTTATTAATATAATGAAAAGGACATTTATATTTAAAGAGATAATTTCTTGGAATGGGTTTGAAGATTTCTTTCTTGGAATTCATTAACTGGACATACACCTTTTTAGCCACATCTTGAGGAGTATCAGGGTGGTCTAAGGTAGGTGTTGGAAGAAGAATATGAAGAGGAGGATGATAGTTAAGATTAGCTACCTCAAATTGAGAAGGAGGGAAGCCTATACCATGCATATTTTGTTTAGGAGACACATGAATTGGGTTTTTAATGCCATATTCATTAAAACCAATCCCTAAACCCTTATAACCTTTCTTATCAACCATAGTGTATCCAGTAGTATACCTATCTTGAAAAGCTTCTATAGGAGGTGATTGATTATTGTGTTCATGATAAAATGTTGTGTAAGGTGGAATGATGGTTTTAGGAGAAGTTTCATTGGATTTTCCTTTAATATCATCATGGACAAGATAAGAAGGAGAAGGTAAATCTAGAAATTCTTGCTCATCCTCATCTTGTACCATAGTTTGAGCCTTAACAAAAGTATGAGAAGAACTAGGGATGGAGGATGCAAGAATAGGAGTGGGATTATTAAGAATGATTTGATTAGGAAGATTAGGCAATGGGGTATCTTCCACCAAATTCTTCACATAATCTAAAAGAGCAATAAGTCCACTACACAAATCCTTAATTAAAGTTTTGAAAGTAGGGAGACTAGTATTGGTCAATCTCATAATGGCATAAGCAAGTGAAACATGAAGATTAAAAAACATGATAAAATGGATGATACTCTCATATACATCATAGGTACTATAAAGAGATGCTAAAAGAAGCATAATGAGAAAAATAGCCACACCAAAAGAACTTCATAATGAAAATGCAAGAAGTGTCTTTGTATTTTTATGAAGATTTATTTAAAATTTTTAAGATGAAATTTCTAATCTAAGATGTAAATCTAACACCAAAGAGAAGGAGTTGTCTATCGCGGGTTCACAAAAATGTTAAGTGGTGGAAGGGGGTAAGGAAATTGTTTATTAATTGTTGTTTGTTTTTCTTAGAGTGTGTTGAATTCCTTAACCCTACTTTACACTTAATTGAATTTGATTGATTGTATATTGCAATTGTGATTAGGGAGAAGATAAGATGCTCCATCTTTATCCCCAAATGCACAAATGAAAGATCCAAGTTGATCAACCCAAAAGAGGGATTAATGCACAAATGAATCAACCATTCAGAAAAGAGAACAAAGAGGGAGATCTTAAATTCTGTTAATTGAATGTATAGATATGATATATGATAGTAATTAAAGAAATAGGAGAAATGTACTAACCTTAAAGAATTACAGATCAAAGAATGTTATTTTCTGAGGTCTATAGACTATTTCTGGAAAAAATGAAGTATGATCTGGAACCGAAATGCAGAGACAAACAAAACCCAAAAATATTTTTCCGTTCTAATGTCATCTTATGAAAAAGTTCGACCTTGACCCACAAATGTCAACCCTGAGCCAATAATGTTTACCTTGACCTACAAAGGTCCTACAGAGAATCTATTCATGAAGCCTGATAGAAAGCCAAAAAGGGTATCTAAATTTGTGTCCAAATCTACAGTCCCGAACCTGTACCTACAAGAAAAAGAGGTTTGTTTGTTGGAGGGGAGGGGTTTGCCTTCGTCAAACCCTGATTTAGGAATTAACCTTGAAATCAATAAAGTATAGAATGCTAGCAAGTAGTAGAATTGAATCTAAGAATGAAGCTATGATATTGAATAGATATGCAATTATAATTCAAATGTATGCAAGTATGTGAATATGAAAGCTTGAACTCAATAGAAACCATAAACCTCCATGATTGTATGCTTTAAATCAACCTTGAAGAGAGGATGAATGAGTCTTGAGGATGCACAAAGGATCTTGAAGGAAGATCACATCATCATGATGGCTAGATCTGGGGTTTGAATGATGAATCTTGAATGTTTGAACCAAATCCCTTTAAAGGCTTGAAATCTTGACTCATTGATCTTCAATAGAGAACTTTAATGCTTGAGAGAAAGACTTTAACACCTTGAGAGCTTGAAAACATGTAGAATAATGGATGCTTGAACCTTTTGCTTCTTGACAAAATCTTGGTTAGAGCCTTTTTGCACTTAGAAGACTTAGAGAAAATGAGAGAGAAATGCTCCCTTTTATATGAAACTAGGGCACAATATTCTCAAGAGGCCAACATAGGATAATTAAATTCAAATTAGACCCATTCCCCTAGAATAGGACCTATATTAAATATAATTTAGGAATCAATGCTTCGAAACCTAAAACAGTCGACTCGAAAGCTGGAAAATTAAATTTTGGATGACCCCCAACAGCTAAGAAGCTTCCAGATTTGAAAGGGGGACCCTAGTCAAGGTTGAGGTTGACCCTAACCTAGGTCAAGGTTGAGGTCAACCCTGACCTAGGTCAAGCTCGAGGTCAACCTTGACCCAAGGGGTCAGAACACCTAGAAAACATGCTAGGTGGGGTAGAAGGTGCCCGAAGAGGCCCAATCACGGTCCTAATCTGGCACAGAAGTAGGGAATGATGAAAAAATGGGGGGATGATATGATGGAGGTCAAAAAAATCCCCTAAGGAGGGTTAAACATTCTTAACATGGAAGTGCTTCCATTTCAAGATGATACAGTCTCTTATAGACATGATTTCCTCTTTTCTAGGCTTTCTTGATCTTGGCGTGTTCAACAATCTTTGCCAATAGATTTAAAAAAAATATCCAGTCTAATCTCATAGATATATTCTTACCAACTGGACAAAACAAATTTAAATCAATTACTTATCTCTAGATTTATCTAGATGATTAAAACAATGATAAGTATCCGTTAACTTTATCTTTAGCTCTTTGACAGCTAAGCATTTTGTCATTTTTTGAACTCTTTGTTCTGTCAGTCAACACTTCAGTTAGTGATCAGTGATAACTGATTGTTCCATTAGTGTGACTTCACTTGTCTTTAGGATCTCCATCCTTGTCTTTTTCATCAGGAAATACTGAAGTTATTTCCGTCGGGTTACTCTGTGTTTTTCTCGTCGGGCAACACTACAAATCTGCTCATCAGTAATGTTGTGCATTTTCTCATTGGGTAACACTTTTAAGGAAACTCAGGTGCAGAAACAGCTTCCTACACTAGTCTCTATAGGAAAGTATTGTGCAAATTCTTTTAAACCCTTACAATTTCATATTCGTTAACTACTTTAACTAAGATATTGCAACCACATACCATGCATATAGAAAAATAGAGAATGAAACAACGATATACCCTGGGGAAAACCTTTCGGTAAAAAACCCCAGCACTCCAAAACCTGCACAATGTATTGATCAAAAACTATTACAGCTTACAATACACTTGCAATGCAAGTTCTTTCAGAAGATTT
>MU228390.1:485463-498585 GCA_018584345.1 Thuja plicata | reverse complement strand
GTTAGGGTCTGAGAGCAGCCCTAAGAGACTCAAGGGTGAGTCTAGAGAATCCTGAATTGAATAGGATTCCTGGTGAGATTCCTAGAAAAGAGTAGGAGTCTCAGAGAGCAAGGTGACCTCCCCATCACTTGAGAGGGTAGGACCAAATCCACAAGGGTAAAGAAGAACATAATTAGTTCAAGAAGACACCCAAAACATCATATCAAAAGACTTAGATCTTGAAGAAGGTGTGTGCTTGATGACGAGGAAATATTTTTTGTAGACATTGTTGGCCCAATGTTAAGATAATGGAAAGGGTGTGCACTGAGAGGGGAGGGGTAAATCAGTACCCTTAAATTTTTTTTTTCAATTCTTTGCATTCACTATTTGTAGTAACTGAATGTTTAGATTGCTTATTCCAAACATATAGTATCAATGCTAAAATGTAAATGCATGTAAAATAAACATTACACATACATGAAATTAAGTACTCATGAAACTAGTATTTTGGTATCACAAAACTAACCCTGTTAGAAGGTAAAAACTGCAGTGGGAATGAGACCCACACAACTTCACTACTACTTAAATGAAAAATAGTCTATTAAAGATTTACAAAATGATCACTTTTGATGATCTTATCCTATTAGGAGTAACAAAAAGATCAACTAGATCTACCTCATGTGAGGATTTAGAAACACAATCTATGTGTGCACTTGGTTAAGAGATTTACAATAGATGGTTAAGTCTACTCTGTTAAGAGATTTAGGGTCTATTAAAATTTGTAGAGAGTAACATAAATTTTATCTGAAACATATACAATCTCAAAATTGTTGATACAGATCCATTAAGTTCATACAAAATATATCACCTTAATGTGAATGATAATACCTTCTACTCTATTCTTCTTAGTATCCTTGCCTTAGTTCTATAAACTAATTTTTGCAATGTGGTCTCTGTCCTTGAATCCCTTATCTGATCTCTAATGTTTGTAGTATGGCAGCTACTTGATCATTTCTTGATCAACATAAAAAAATTTTAAATATATACATTTATATATCAAATGATGTGACCTAATTAGGGTTCAACAATTACATGCTTATCCTAAGATCAATGGTGTACAAAATTTACCTTGATCATCTACACATAGGAGACATAAACAATTAATGATGTAAATCCATAATTAATGTCCTCCTCGATCATGTAAACCATTATCTAGGTCGGCTCAAAAGTTTTTACATAGAATAATGTGCCACTAAAAACTTTTATGTAGCCTCTGTTCCACTTGGTTAATGTTGTTCCTCGGTGTTCAGTGTATACTATGTATCTCAGTTATACTGGTATTTGGTTATAATTATAAAGATCGATGTTTACTATTTACTTGGTTATCACTATACTTGGTTAACTCTGGGTGTGATCAATTCTCTCAACTAACTCTGCACTTTGGTGATATATACCGACTGTCTTTTGTTGACTCTATCATCGACTGCCCATTATGTCTTCTTGATAACTAATGACAACTTCAATGTGCAATTAGAGTAACATTATCCCCCTTTGGCATTAGTATCAAAAACTTAGTACTATATAGTATACTATACATGATGACTCTCCCTTTGTACATGCTCCTCCTTTGTATATACTTAGTTTATGTATATGAACATCCTGATTGTAGTATCCCCTTTAATATACATATATACATATATTTCCCCTTTTTTGAAATAATGACACAAGGTGTGTAACTTACAGTTTGTCAAAAATATTGGGATGGGCATTCTTGAGAGTTTCCAATAACTTCTCCCATTTCTCTTTTAAGTGCTCTAGGGTGAGTAGCTCTAATTGTAGTTGGGCATGCATATCATATATGCTTTTTGTCACTGATAAATCTAGGGTGGCAATGAGATTCTTTGCAAAATTCACATGTTTTTGTATCATTGCTAAATGTGGTACCAATGTCGTTTGGAGCTTGATTACTTTCTCTCTAATTTATTCCTCTTCTTTCTTCAAGTCTAGTCTCAATTGCTGATTTTGAAGTATCTTCTTATAATACAAATGTAATGTATGTTTCTCAGTTGATAGACTCTGTGCACTATCCTTTAGATCTTGATCTATTTTCTTTAACTTTTCACTATTCTTGGTAGTGAAGTGATCTAGTGTGCATAACTATTTTAGAATAGTAATGGCTTCTGATATGGTAGTTTCTAAACTATTTACAAGTTCTAATAGAGTTACCTTATGTACTACCACTTCCTAGTTGATATTCTCGGTAACTTTATATTGAATCTTCTTCTCTACTCGCTCTTCAAGTCTTTGCTCGACATCATTGTCAGGCTTATCAATTTCCTCGATGAGCATTTCAAGTTGTTCTAGTATGGGGCCATGTTCATCAATGTTTATATCTGGTAAAACTTGCATTAATATCTCCTTTTCCTTTTCTAGTACTTGTGCATGCTTTTCTTCTGGTCTTAGCTTATCTTGTGCTACCTTTCTGGTGCAAAGTTCACCATATTTCTTCAGTGTTTCTAGGTCAAGTGTCTTAGGATCCCATTTAGGAATCTCTATGATTTCATCTAAGGTAATTGGATCCTTAGTTATTTTCTATTTCTTCTTCTTCTTCTTAACTTGACTGCTTGATGTAGGTGATAGTGCTAATGTTAACTGAGCCTTTTGCTCAGTTTTTGACTTTGATATCTCAGTACTTGGTGTGACAGCTTGTTTAGGTGCCTTGGTAACTAAACTTGTGTTGGTAGTAGATGTATCTACTATCTTGTCAGAATTCTTTGTGGTACCTTCACATTTTTCTTCTACAACATCAGTGGTATCTTTTTGTACATCACCTTGGTTTGTTTCACCACTATGCTTGGTCTCTTTACCTTGTTCTTCACCCTTATCTTCATTTGTATCTATTGCTTGCTCAGGTGGATTTTTCTATGCTTTGGTCTCAATTTCAATTTATTTAACCAAAATAGGTAACTAGCTTGGTGTATTATCTTGGGTGACCTATGATGTATCTTTCTCATCAATAGTTTTGGTTCCTCCAATAGATTCATCTTCCTTGGCTTGATCATCTAGATCTCCTTCGGTTACATCAGTTATTGTAATATCTGAGTGACCTAAATTAGTCAGGAGTTCAAGAATACCATCTAACACATTTTCAACTGCTACATCATCAAGTGTCATGGGTTCTATACTCGGTCTAATAGATGCAACATTAGTTACTTCCTTGGTATCCTAGATAACCTTAGGTGGATTCAACAATTCATTCCAAATTTTGGTGCTCTCAATATCCACTTCCTTCATATTACCTTGTAGGATATTCAATGTTCTTTGTTTCTTTGGAAATTTCTTGGCATATTGCCTCATTATATCATGAATTTCCTCAACTATGCACTCAACTTTTATGAGTGTGAGAGCTGCTTCTGCCATCTATTTCTTGGTTTGGAGTGCATATGACCATCTTGATGATATTTTATCATATAGTTCTGATAGTATAGAAGTATCAAACTCAAATGGAACTTGTTTGAGGTTAATCATCATACCAATGATTGCTTCTTTGATTTTATCCTTGTTCTCAGTTGACAAATTAGAGTATGCTTGTATCTTTCGATGTGCCAATTGTCTAGTTGTCTTGATTGCCTCTGCAATCTCATTAATAATCTGTGAAGGTGTGTTGTAAACAACCTTGAATTATTCTAGATTCTCATTAGAATCACCCTTGTCATCTTTTTTTCTCACATATCTCTTCCTTTGTATCGGTGCAGTAGTAGTTCCCTTCTGCATCCTTGTTTGGTATGTAAATTTTGGTGAGGGCCTTGTAATTTTAGATACAACTTTCTTCAAAGTGGTGAATCCTCAGTCACGGAATAAGATCTAGTCTTTGATGATGATTCACTATTTTTATTCTTTCTCTATTTGGCCTTAGGTGCCTTAATTGGTTCTATATCTAACTCGGTATCATCAGTGTCATGATCTGGTTCTGCTTCTTGACTGACTAAGGTCTACTGCTTAGTTTCTCCTTTAGACTTATCTAATTTGTCATTTTATATTGCAAGTTTCCTTTTCAAAGTTTTGACAATTTGGGTCTTTTCCCTACCCAACCATTGTACTTGTAACTGAAATTGTATTCGGGTCTTTGCCACATCATAAGTGCAAAATCTCATGGCCGATTTGTCAATTGGCTCATTTAAATTTTTTTCAATAGCCTCTGTAGAAACATCAATATTCAATTCATACTCCATTGGAGGTAGCCATGCAGTCCTTGGATATGCTGCTTTGATTAATGTTGTGTCTGTATCTACTAAAAAATAGATATTGTATTTGTATTTATCAACGAGTTGTAGTGGAATCCAGGATCTCTTTTCCATTCTAGCTTTGAATGTAGTAAAATATTCATTCATTACAGGTTCAATTTTCTGACCTAAAATTTTAATCATTTCATCAATTTGTACTGTAACCGATCTGTCTGTTTTCCACTTAAATTTACTGATTGATGGAAAGAAATTTTACATGTAGAAGAATATGAAAAGTAGTAATGAACCTAACTTACATGCATTTTTCTTTTTTGTCCTTATGGTTCTCATATTCTCTTCTAATTACAAATGCAAAAGCTCCAAAAGATCAAGTTGAAGACCTTTCTTGACTATCTTGTAAGCTATATCAACAACTCCACATGGTATGCTATTCAGTATGCTAGACTAGAATATCTTACACCCAATGGCATAAGCACCGAATCTTAGTTTAGGGTCATTGATAAAATTGACCTTCAAGCCTCTACCGCCCCACTCAGCTAACATTAGATTTTCCAACTCGGTTCTCGGTAGGTATCTTAGGACTTTGGCTTTGTCACATATGGGATACCAAATTACTACATGAATGACATCCCTGGTTATCTTTTTAGGCTCATCTAGCCATAGCTTCCCTTTGTGTACCCTTTTAAGAACAATGTGGATCCATTCATTCCAAAATACCTTCAGGAAATCTAGGGCACGAGTTAACCCTTTAACCTCTAAGTGTTTGTGATCTTCCTTCAGCTTTCCATCTGTGTATAATTATTGGTGGTAACCAGACATAATAACCCAGCCAAAATAACCCTGGACACAATAACCCCTCCATAATAACCTAAGGACACAATAACCTAGGGTCACAATAACCCATGGACAAAATAACCCATGGCCATTTTAGATCAAGGAAGTATGCTAAAAAAGGGATTGTGAGGCACCATAGAGGATGTTTAGGTCATTTTTAGACCATATATCCATTATATACCCCTAAAATAGCCTTAAAACATCTTTAATATGCTTAAATAACTTATAAAATGGTACATAATTATAGAAATAAAGACAAATTCGTGGGAATAAGATAAATAAGAGTTATTATGAAAAGATATAAGTCAAAAGGCATTATGAAGAGGCATTAAGAGTATATATAACATGGTAGAATTAAGAGAAGTAAAGGAAGGAAGAAGGGGAGAAGAATTAAGAGTGTGTAGAGTGATAAGAAAAAGAGAAATCAAAATTCATAAAAAATATATTTTTTAATATAATTTTTTGAACGTTATATTAAATTTTCCTAGGGGCTGATCAGACTCTATGTGCTCTAAAATATTGTGTTACCTCAATTACAAACTGTAACACTACTCAGATTTTGTCCATGGGTTATTTTGACTATGAGTTATTTTGGAATGGATTATTTTGTCCTCGGGTTATTGTGGCCGGGTTATTCTATCCTAGGTTATCTTGGCTGGGTTACTATGTTCTATAATCCTTCTGGTGATCTTGACAAGGTTAAGCCTATCCATGAACACTATGCCTCTTGACATCCATTATCATTTCCATTAGCCTATTCACTTTCTCTCATCCATGGTACCCTATCGTGATCTTGCTAATCCCAAGCCTATCCTTCCTATTTCTGAGCATTCCTGTCATAATCCAAAACATCCACTCATACCCTCCATCATCCCATATCCTAATTGCGTTATCATAGCTATATCCTATCCAAAATTGACCCTTTGGTCTTGATCAAAATTTAAAAACAAGTTCTTAGAAGTCTCTTGACATGTCCACTCTTTTGGAATACATGCTTTTCATGACATTGGGTCATTATCATATATGTTATCTAGCACCACTCCATGAGTCTACATTGCTATATTCTTTTTCCCTTGCTTGGATAATGTTGAGGTGATTTTCCTTGAGGGTTGCATTTTCCCTCTTCATCCATCATTGTCTATTCTTCTCATCCATCAAATTTATAATCCATTTGCATTTTCCTCTACCTTGCTAGACATTGGGGAAAACCAATGTGATATTTCTTGAGAATGAACACTTCAATTTTTTCTTAGAACCCTCCTGGCTTGAAACTGATCCAGAGTCATAACCTGGGGGAAATCAAATCAGCTTTGTCCTCATAGTATGAGTCAAGTTAGTTATCATCACAATAAGAGTTTTTTATCATGGGGCATGGGCCCCAAATTTCATCATATCTATGGATTACACCAGAGTTAGTAATCTTGTCATTTATAAAGGAAAACTTGCTACTGATGCAATAGGTGTTTCTCAACACTGTAATAAAAAGTTTTCTTAACACTATCTTTGGACACATCTGTGTTTCTTAACACACATTAGATAACACAAACATAAACAATAGATTGATAACAATTAAACACATCTCACTTACAAGCATGATGTTATTTCTCAACTCCTCGTACATATACACATCCAAAAACTTTGAAACTAGCTAAAGTATGCTGAACTTCTCTTTGTATGCTGTCTATTCTAATTGATTTTTGTTAATCTTTTCTTTGTCTACTGCTTGTTGGTGTGGTCCCGATGAGCCTACAATGTCAAATAAATAAGGTGTATGTGATAAGAGCTCTTGCATTATGGCGGAAAAGCCTCACATCCCTCGATCCTATTTACTTACATGACAAGGTGAGGTCAAAACTATCTCCTTGTCTATTATTTCTCTACTTGTTTATGCAAGATCACACTCATGGTTATCTTGGCTTTGAATGCCTCGATACTGGCAGAATCTTGCAACATCAACTCAAAACAATGTTCAAGTCATCTCAGATTTGTGCCCCGATGCTTACATTAGTTTCTCATATCTTATCCAATAAAATTCATATTCATATTCTTATGGTCATAGTGGCACCAATAAGGATTTTATCAAATTTGATGTTCCAAAAATGCTCAATGATGAATATTTCAATGCTAAAGGTTCAGTGACTACACCTTAGGTTGAATTCATGTTATTCTTGCATCTATGTCTACATGGTCTTGAAATCTTCATAATATCGATATCTCTCTCCAATATGAAGGATCTAAGGTTCTTATCGATCAATCTTCCTTTTTCCAAGTGGTTAGTTGTGTGTTGATTGCCATGAAAATGACACCCTTGGCTAATTTGACTGTCCTGATTCCATTTTCAGGATCAAAATCAAAATCTGAAATCATCTTACTTGTCATTTTTGACATTTGAATTTTTCAGTCTACTGTAGCTAACCACTTGTACAACCAATGGAAATCTCTCCTGCTTTTCTTCTAATCAATCCTCCTATCTTACTTTTGGTCAATCTCAGTCACACAAGACCTCCCATCAAGTATATATTTTTTCCTAGCCACTTGGGACCTGTTTTTAATTAGATCAACTTCTTCTTGCATCATGTTATCAATCAATTACTTCTTATCACTGGGGCACTTAGCCATATTTCAATTTTGCTCCTGAGGGGGCAGGATCAGGAGATCAACATTCCAATGATCACATCCTCAATCAAAACCCCATCACTTGGGGCATCTCAGCTTCATCACATCAAATTAAGTTGAGATCATCTTAAATCAAAGGCAACCTAATCAATAATCTTATACAATGGTGAATACACTTGAAACCAGACAAGATTGGTCTTACACAAGCTATTCATTATTGAAACTAGATACATTGATCAAATTGGCTTCATCGCTTCAAATCAAGTCAATTTTCTTTCTGATCAAATCTCTTAATCGTAATCATTTTCATCACTTCAAATAAAACTGGTTATTCATTCAAACTAATCAAAAGGTTTAAGAGTTCTAGACAAATGTTTAGTTTCATCGCTTCAAATCAAAATGATCATTCTTTTAAATATCTTTTGATCGATCTTCATCCAACCAATCTCAAATTTGGTCTTCTTCAAAAGAATGGTTTCATTGCTTAAAATCAAACTATTATGGGTCTTCTCGCTAACAGGTATTTGAATCAATGTGCTGATCACACATCAATTCAAAGAGGGGAAAATGTAATCACATAAAAATGGTCATCTAAACCCTAGACCCCCAAACACAATAATTAATCAAGAAACTCCAATCTTCATAAACCCTAAATCCTAAACCAAACAAGCAATCTATCAAATTCAAACCGATCTGACCTAAACCCTAGGTCCTAATTAATCATTATACTTGATTATTTAATTCCTAAAATCACATTACATTTGCAAATAAACCTTATATTAATTATTTAATTGATATTCTAAAATATTAATTAAATAAAATTACAAGTATGTCAATTAAATAAAAAAGGGAATTAAATTAAATAATAAAAACAAATATGCATTCAAAATCATTTAAATTATTAAAAATGCATATGAAATCATCAAATCAAGTTAAATAATTATCAAATTGGAAACAATACAGTTCCACTCAGTTAACTGATTCTCCACTATTTATCATTTTGGAAGCAAAGTTGTTAACTGAAAATGATTTTGGAAGTTTCCAAAAAGACTGATTAGTTAGTTCAGTCAACTGACACTCTCAACCAATCACATTCTTTACACATAGAATGTGCTTCCCCAAATCGAATCTAAGCCACTCTTTTCTTTCGATCTCGATTGTCAATTTGGGAGAGATTTTATATAAAAGAGAAACTCATTTCCTTCACAAAGGATCCTAACTTTTTCTATCATTATTATGCAATTTTTATTCTAGATTTCTTACAATCTTAGCTTTCAACTTGTTTAGCTTTATTAATTGTTAGTTTAATTTTTTTAAATCATACAAACTATAATCTTAGAGAACATTTGATTTTGGGTTTAAAACTATCAAAAACACTTCATTTGGTGCTTTAAAACAAATCTCTATATTAGCTTAGATTAACCACAAACTGCATTTGCATAATCATTTAGATCATTTGCAAATAGTTTTAAAAATCCTTCATTTAGAACAGTGTGTAGTCACTAGACTTTGTGATGACTTGAGAGAAAATTCTGTACTCCTGTGTACTAGAAGGCAATTGGTCAGTGTTGGTTAGTGTAGTTGTTTATTGCCTTTCAATTTCATGTTTTCTAACCCACTAACCATGTAAAGATTCATTGAAGTGTGTGTGTTTGAAGTTGCAGGTACTGACACAAAATAACACATACAACTGATAGCTATGGAAGAGAAATGACACTCTAACTATAATACCTTCCATCTACCACTTGGAGAGATGACTATCATGACTATCAGGTTTATGATGGTGATGCGTGCAGATGGGTCTTTGTAGATACTATTATTGAAGATGAAAGTATTCCACGGGCGTAGTTTGTTGCCTTCCTACGTCTTCCTGTAGTATTAGGTGCATTGATTGGAGGAGTTATTTTACTAGATCATCGGGGACATGGATTATTTATGGGTTTGGGTTGAATTCTTGAGGATATGATCACATATCCATCACGCTTTGACTAGGGGTCCTACATATTAGGCCATTTATACCATGAGTTACATCATGTTGTATATACAGGGAGTGGTGTTCTTTTAGCATGAGATATCTTATTACAGTTGTGGACATGGGATCATATCCCTTTTATGAGGCCAATTGCTAATAGATAGAGAGATCCAAGATGGCCCTTTGGATTCTTGTACAGTGGCATGATTGTCCAGCCTTGGCTGGGCAAGTTAGATTTCTGGAGATGTATGCTTGATGACATAGATTAGGTCATGTAGAGACCATATCTAGGATGTGAGGCCTCACATGAGGATGATGATGAGTTACCTTACATGTTTTCCCTGTGATTGATGATAGGTCGGTCACCACTATTGATCAGGAGATTTTTCCTTTACAAAGTATCTTGACAGTACAAGAGGGTACATGACATGCTACAAGGATTAGCTTTATATGCTCAAGTACAGGTGGAGAGATCCATGTGGGGGCATAGGTTGACTTCCAGTATTCCTATAATGAGATTGATGGGTTAGAGTATGTTTAGTGGGACACACTTGATCATATAGCAAATGTCAAGATGTCTGTAGATTATACACAGTGGTTTTCCTGGCACAGGTTCCTATGATTCACCGATCCTAGTGAGCTGATTTCAGATGTAGATGATCTTTTAGATGATGATGGTGCCAGTGGTGGTGGATAAGGAGGTAGAAGATTACAAAGAGTACTTAGGGTTCTATGGGTTTGGAGAGCTCCTCAATGAGATGGAGGCAGAGGTAGAGGACAGGCAGGTCCACAGATGAGAGCTAGTCATGTTTGAGCCAAAGGGGGTGGTTATGTTATGAGACAAGTACATCCAATACCAGGAACAGTATAGGGACAACATCAATAGAGAGTTGCAAGACATGCTCAACTTTTTTAGGCCAGACAAGGTCTTGGTCCACAGATTCCAACACAACAGGTGTTGGCTCCTGAAAATTTAGGCCCAAATATATACAAAATTATCGAGGAAGTAAAATATTTATATTTATTTTTATATTATTTCCCTATTTTCAAAAATTAAGGGCCCTAATGATTGTTATTGTTCCATTTTTAAATTTATGAGAAAAACTTAAATATTTTATTTCAATGTGTTAAATGCATTTATATTTTTTGAAATAAAAAATAATTATAAAAGAATAATAATAATGTTGGGCAAAAAGGGTGGCGATCGAGAGTTGAACACTCAACCTCTCAAGCCAACCCCTTTTCCTATCTACCTACCCATTCCCTCCCTAACTAGTTAGTCAAATGTTATTTCTTGAGAGGTTTTGGGATGGGAATCAATTAAGTACATTATGTTATTATTATAAAGGGAATTAATTGATACATGGAAATAAATTCACGTTTAACCCCTTTGCTAATATTTTAATTATATTTTATTTTTGAATAAAAGGGCGGGGAGAGGGAGTTGAAAAGTCGACCTCTCAACCCGGTCCTTTTAACTACCTAAATATACCCTCCTTTACCAATTGCTCTATTATATTCCTTGAGAATATAGGTAAGGGTGAAAAGATATAATTATATTATTTTTACCTATAAGACTAATTGCAAGAGTAAATCTTTGGAATTGGATTTAATGTCGAGGCTTATTTTTCTTGGCCATATAATTATAAATATTTTTAAAGGTTTTGTTTGGAGAATTAATTTATAAAAACATTATAACTAAAGTTGGATTTTCAAATGATTAAATTATTTTTGGAATCAAATGTGGATATGTATTTATGTTTGATATCATTATTATTTCCAATTTAATGTTTTTTCCCATTGTTGATTTTACAAAATATATCATTTGGGAAAGCTCATTTTTGAAAATATATTTTAATTCTCTACATTTGATATGCCCGAGAACTTATAAAAACCTTTTGACATATTAAAACCCTAATGAAGAATGAAAATCTAACTTTTTGGATTTTATGTGCAGGAAAGGATATTATTATATAGGGATTTGATTGTTCAAATACTTTCTAAGTGGCAAAGTACTTTACAAAATGAAAGTGAAGGAGAGATTTTTTCAAAAACTTTAGCAGAACATTGATTTATTAATTCATTAATCATTTGGGACAATTATATGAATGTAATTTTATTATTAAGTGTTCAGTTGTTGATTAGGTTTTAGTTTTGAACAGACGCATTTGTCTGAAGCATGTATGCATCCCTAAAGTTTTATAAATATGGGATACCAGGACCAATGTAAGAGACATTACAGATACATTTACAGTAGGGGTATAATTGTTCAACAACTGCAACTATGAACTCTTATGTACCAGTTTTTCAACATACATAAAGATAAGTGCCATTTATTTTTATTTGTGGTTATAAGTTATATGATTTCAATTATTCTTTTAGATATTCTATTTTATATAATGTTTCATTGTGTTAAATTCCCTGAATGTTGTAACTCAAAATCAATATACTTCTTGAATATCAACTGAAAGATCTATGAATCTTCCTTTGTTTTTTCCAGTCTCTTGAACAGAGTTAAATTCGATAAGACTAATTGTGTAATATTGTTTGAGTTATATTTTGAGTGGAAGACCTTTAGATGATAGTCTTGTCTTATTAAAGCAAGTTTTTTAAAACTGGCTCTGATCGTACATAGGATTGAATGTTTTCGGACTCCATAGCCCAAATATTTAGAAGGCACTGATCTAATCGTTATTTCAAAATTGTCATTTGGTTCATACTTTGTAGTTTGTAGATAATTTAATCATTTTTTCAAAGCATTACAATTAGGATTCTTAGTGATTATCCAGTTTAGTTTAAGCTTTACATATTAGAAATTATCAGGAGATTTGTTGTTTTCTTCTAGGGATCATTTACCACCTTAGGAAGAAATTTGTTAGTTTGTGTAGGTAGTTATGCAACATAGAGAATTTGATAGTTCAAAGTGAAATTAGGCCTACCAGCCTTGGCTTGATTAAGCCAAAATTGCAGAGGTATCAAGTGGTGCATCACCATTATACCTGTCAGTTGGCCAAAAGTGAATCCATCATTTTTGGGCACCAACAAATTGGCGACTCTGCTGGGGAGTTGTTTGCAAAAACATCATTCATAATTTCTGGTTGAAGCATTGGTTAGATTCTGTTAGAGAAAATAACTAAGTAAATATTTTTCCCTTTGAGACAACGGTGACAACTCTATTCAAGAAGTGACTCCGCTAGAAATAAGGACTCAAGAGTAGTTTATCTTTTTCCTTCTAATAAGAAGGTGTCGAATCCATTTATTCAAAATTTTAGTTAGTGACTACATTGAGGGAGCAGATCCATAAGGGAGATGAAATTTCATGTCATTATTGAAAGTTTATTACCATGTTTAAGAAATGGTTCAGAAGTATATTTATCTCTATTGACTTCATGCCTTTGGATTTTATAGAATTTAAATGCAGTACAAATGAATGGTTTTCAAAATTTGCACACAAGGTTCCTAAATTCTATGGAAATT